>CABFVX010001429.1:78627-97090 GCA_902151425.1 Timema shepardi | reverse complement strand
TAAATGGTTTTCCACTCTCCCTCCACGCAAATGCGGGTTCACTTCCTCTAATTCAACCTTCCCAATTCCTATTCCATTAGAGTAATTAGTACTTAAAGCGTATAACCCGAACGGGTAGTAAGACGCGGTGCTAAATATTATTATTATTTATGGTACAAGGTCAAGTCTTGAAACTCCCATCTCGCTCCTCATCCAGACTTTCGGGGGCTGGAAGCCGGGAAATTGATACCGAAGCTTTGCTTCGTGAAGTGGAAAACACGGGCATTTTTGTGGGATCCAAAGGGACATTCTAAAATAATTGAAACAATTTAATTAGATGTTTCCTTAATTTGTTAAATAATAGGTGAAACGCACCCACAGTCAATTGCACACTGTTTTTTGTGTGATCCAAAAAAAAAAGTTTCTTTCCTTTCTTTGGTGTAGTCTTGGGTGTAATATACGACACGCTGATGATTGCTGGTTCTCTATTCACCTCCGTTGTGTAGGCACATAAGCCAGCTACTGATTGCCCTCTTCTGGAGCGCCTCAATTTTTTTTTTTTTGTAGTTGGTTGATTCACTCAATATGTCAGCAAACCGCGCAACGTGATAGAGACCTGGCGTGCGTTAGCACTAAAGAATCCATGGCGCTACTGTACTGACTGACAGCTCATAGATGACTTCTGACAGTCAACATTTAGGTATATACCTAAATTTTGACTGTCAGAAGTGACAGCTGTTAAAAACATGTTTTTGCAGATCATCTGGTTCAGCGTAGGGATACGTAATTTTGTCTGGTAACTTTTTAAAGCTGCCAGCTGTGAGCTGTAAGTCAGCACCAAAGAAGTCATGGGGCTAATGTAGATAAGCGTAACAAGGAAACTGTAATGTGAAATGGTCCTTAGAAAAAACCTCTAATCTTTATCGGCCCCTGCGTTATTAAAAATTAACCATCTTATTTTATTTCGTCATCATTATAATTATATTGAATACTTATGCAGCAGGTCTTTTTTCCCCCTAAAATCAAATCACGTGGTTGGGGAGGGGGGATTTCGACGACTTCCTACCCTAATCTACGCGAGCAAGGACGACACATCACAAATCAATTTTATTTTGTAAAAGTTTGTTTTATTTGTGGATAAGTTTTTTAAATACGCCTTTTCCTCAATACATTTTAATGAACTTATATTGTATATTACTACTATGTTTCAGACAATTCGTTGTTTGGGTTACTTAGGCCGTATTTAAATAGTTTTTACTTGTTCATATTATAATGTTTAGGTTGAGACACTCTTTCTCAGAACGTTCGTGGTCTTAGCAACAAGACAATAAACTGAAAGGAAGCGTACCCGCATTTGCGTGTAGAGGAGTGGGAAACAGTTTTGGAAAAACCTCCCTCGGTACACCCGACCGAGATTCGGACCTTGATCTTAGTCATCGGCAGTCTCGTCTACTGTGAGAGTAGCGCCTTAGACCATGCGGCCACCGATGTGTGTTTTAATTATTTTTTTAAGTGTATTGGTCGATTCCCACTGTAGTCCAGTAAGTCTAAGGCGGGCGAGATTTGGTTTATTTGGAATAGGTTTGGGACAGAGGTTCGTGCGTGTGGACTAATGCTTAGGGGACCGATGTCGGGTTCACGTGAGTCGGGATGTGAAAAAAGTATCGATACTTTACTAATATCGATATTTTGTTTTCTATACTACTATTTTTTACTCGATACTTTGACTGATATTAGTACTAACACTCTGGTATCAGATCGTTATTGAAAGAAACCACTTTTAGGTTTTCTTCACTCATGCTGGGATTAATAAAGGTTTGCCAGGGTGTAATGTAGAGGAAGAACTATTTCTCAACTCTCCCTCATTTTCTGCATGGCAATCAAGAAGCAACTCTAGCATTACATCTCTTTTAGCTCATCATCTCTCTTCATTCATCTTTATTAATACAGCCTGATGCCTGAACGGGCGACAGTGCGAGTGGCGACCAGTCTGCTACACCCTCCTTTAGCATTGCGTATGGTCATCACAAACTAAACAACAGAAGCTTTCGCAGTCAACTCAAGCATGCCCCAAGCAGACGAAGCAGAAAAGTTAATGTACGTTTCGATACCTATACTCACTGTTATCGAACTTTTCTTTCGATACTAGTACGGTATCGATACTTTTCTTTCGATGCTTTTAATGAGTACATTATCGATACTTTTATTTCAATACCAGACCCTTACACGTGAGATATAGGAGTGACGTGGATTATGACTTTTGACCTTTCTGTGAACTGTGTGTATGAATTTAATATTATTTCTCACTGTTATTTGAAGAGTTCAATAATCATTGTGTTTTTTCCATTTATTGGCCGCCTCTGTGGTCTATTGGTCAGTAATCCAGGCTACAGATTCAGAGGTCCCAGGTTTTATCCCAGGTGCTTCCATATTCTATGCAAATAGTGGGTCTGAAACGGGGTCAACTCAGCCTCGTGAGGACAAATGAGGGGGTCACTTGATTTTTTTAAAAGTAGCGGCTCCGGTCTAGAAAACTGATATTAATGGCCGTATAGCTTGTAGTGACTATATGACGCCCTCTATTCGCACAAATTGGCACTATATTCGCCAACAGTTGGCGGCCACTGGGTCGGGATAGCTCAATTGTTAGGTGACACCATGAGGCTCTCATTTATTTAAGTTTAGTTAGCTAATTTTTTGTGTTTAATTTACTTAAATATTTTTAGCACTGTGTCTTACTACCCTTTCGGGCTATATGCTTGTGTACTAATTACGTTAGGGTTTTAGGGCTAAGGAAGGTTATATTTGGAGTAAGTGTACCCGAATTTTCGTAGGAGAGTGGAAAACCATTTCGTAAAAACCACCATCAGTGCACCCAACCGAGATTCGAACCTCGATGTCCTTAACATTCTATATTTATCTGTTGCTATTTTCTGATTTTGGCATTTTTTTTACCACTCGCAATATGGTTGGCTTACTTCTAATCTAAATAGAAGTTTCTATCATTGATACGTTATGTTTCCACTTTATAAATGCAACTATTAATGATCTTGCCAAAATTTCTTATAGCTTTACTACCCCATTAACCTACACTTGGCTTACGCTGGTAAATATAAACCTCTCCATACTTTGAACATAAAGAAAGAATAAAATAGCATTTCAAAAAAAGGGGGGGAAAAGTTGCATGTTATGGTATGTTTCCATTGACACTATCTCCCCTCTTTTGTTGTCAAAATTCAATAACCTACTTTAATTTTCTTTTTTGTGTGTGTCCCGTTTGGATAAAAATGACCATTATCCTTTTCACAGAGAAGATGAAGCTTATTTTTTTATATTATCCAATGCCTGACTGGGTATTCTATAACGTTATGTCAGCCGGTCGATTCTCGCGGATGTGGTTGTAGCTTGGGGGCAGAGGGGGATTTAGGCTAAAGGGTGGTTTTTATCCCAGTTGGGCACGATGACGTCACGCGTCTCTTGAACTGGTTTATTTGGTGGGAGAGGCTAGAAAGGGTGGGTATAAATATAACTTCTTTTTCTCCACCTCTATACAAAAATATCTTAGTTACGTTCACGTGGGAAAGCCCCGTGACCTTCACAAATTCGATTTTTTTTTGTGGAGTAGAAAATCATAAATTAAACTTTACGCTCAGCTTAATGTCAAATCTAATTCACCAATAAAAAATTAATGATATTCTAAAACAGAGAATATTTCATCTTATGATTTCTTGCCCCATTGTCGAGGAGGTGATTCAAATTAATGTAATATCCGCTTTAATACTTTCGAAAGTTGATGTTGGTTTCAAATTTTCAAATTTTCTTCAAGAGGCAAGCCGAAATTCGGGCGTAACAACTCACTATAAATATACGTATACAATATACGTCATTGTTCCAAGCATCCTCTTATAGTGTGAGCACATTATTTTGAATTTGTTTAGGGTGTAGATGCTTTTTTAATTCAAAAATTACATATCATTATAAATTATGGTATTATTTAGTTTTTTGGAGTCTTTAAATTTAGTAACTTTACTATGCATATGTATCTTAAAATAACATTCTACTCCAATACTGATATTTCTTATGCAGAAAATCTATAATACATGTTAATAAACCCCTCTTTTATTAGTATCGACCCTCAAAATTTCATGAAAATTTAAAAAAAAATCGCACTGCACGTACTTCATCTCTCTTTCATGTTAGAATAGACATTCACTGATTTTTATGTTTTAATAGTTATAGCTAAATTATTCCGTATCATAAACAGGTGCGGATAAATTACAATAATTGGAAATTTCTGCTTGTGTGTAGTATTCTCAAAGTTATTTGAATGTTGCCATTTTGTTTGACTGTTAAACAGTCTTTAGATGTAAAATGTTATCAAAATTGTTGGAACGAATTGAAAGAGAATCGATGTTTTCTCTCTTTTTTTTTACTTTAAATAAATAAACTAGCCTTAAAAATTTGTTTAGATATCCAATTCCAATAACTCCTCGTAGTAACCTTATAAAAAGCACAGATATCAACCTCCAGCCCAATCGGTAAAACGGTTTCGTCTCCAGACAGAGATACAGACGGACAGACACATTGCATCGAGAAAACAACCTTTTAATATTTAAAAGGTCATGAAACGTCGACTTTCATCAAAATATTTTAGTACTTTTTTTTTAACGATGACAATACTTCTCTCTACGAGGGGTCGAGGGAAAGAAGAGTTTATATAAAAAAAAACTATACTTTTGCTTATTTAATGTGGAAACACAGAAAATTTCAAGCACCTCTAGTGTAAATATATATCCCCCCCACCCCCAAACACGTATCTAGAATTCAATTCCGGGGGAGAATCCAAAGAACTCAATCGTAGCGATGCAGACATGTAGGTATCTAGAATTCAATTTTTGTGATGGTGTGTGAGGATGGGAGGAGATGGGGACTTGTGGGGGAGGGGAGGCGATGCTCAAGCATAATTTTAGAAATGTTGAGAAATAAAACGTTGGCCCATGGTTATTTGCAGCATGATTCGTTGTGGCGAATGTCAAGAAAATAGCCAACCTCGGACGAAGTAAAATATCTAAAACTAATGTAGGAGTTAGACGACCACTCATATTACATGATATACATATTGGTAATGATTATGCTATTGTTATAATAGTATTTTAATTTAAAACTTAATAACAGCATATATTTTTAATTTATTTTCTTGTTACGATCTATTTTAATTTTTATTAAATACTCCACCCGCATTATTATTTTCAACACACACATTGAAGAATCATCATAGAGACTACCATAAAATATGAATGACTATCGACATTTTTTATGAGGAATAAATTAAATTTTCAAAATAAAATATAGCCTGTTACTCGCTGATAATGTAGCTTTATATTGGTGAAAGAATTTTTAAAATAGGTCCAGTGGTTTTTGGGTTTATCCATTACAAACAAAAAACAAAAATTTCCTCTTTATAATAATAGTGTAGATAGTAGCACTTGACATTTCAGGAGGTGGTTACAGCACCCAGAACCCCTCTTGGTCACGTGCTTTCATTTAAATTCTAGTGTGACTGATAAAAACAGTGGGAAGAGACCATTGGAAGGAGCTAGACGCAGATGGGAGGATAACATTGTAATCGACATAAGAGTTATGGTGTAATGAGGTAGTCTGGGTAGAACTAGATCAAGATATAAATATGATGTGGGCTGGATATAACTAGCTCATGATAGGGGTAGGGTGTAATGGATAGAGCTAGCTTAAGATAGGAGTAGGGTATAATGAGGTGGACTGTATAGAACTAGCATAAGATATGCATAGGGTTTAATGGGATGGACTGGGTAGAACTAGATCAAGTTAAGGATGGGTGGCTATTGTAAGTGCGGTAATTAAGTAAGTAAGAATATAAAGAAGGTGTAACCAGATTTGTGTAGGGAGAGAATTAAAACTATATAAGAAATATCACCTTTAGTACTGAACCGCTGCTCTGGTTAACACCAGACGAGCACAAAGCAATATATAATGAAACAGTCCTTATACTTGTCCATGTTAATTCGACACACATACATCTAATTGTAAGCGTGAGTATGGAGTGAAGCACACACTATTTAGACCGACAGGTTAATCTATGCAAGTTCCTATTTGTTGGCTGTTGGCTCCAAACATAAGGTATTGCCATTAGGCCCCAAACTATCTGAATAGCTCCTTTCCAGACTAACTGCCTCGCGGACTACAAAATGGTCATACGGGCTAAGGGGTGGGAATCGTTCCCCTTTAAACTGCTGGGCTTAAGGACAAAGCAGAAAACGTGAGAAGTACTAAATGACTTCACGTAAGTGAACTAAGCCATTGAAATCTAACCTAAAGAACAATGAACATTAATAATGAGAGAAGCTAATCCTCTTGGCAATTTATACAAAAAAACCTAAGTCTCAAGCCCGGCCATAGAACCGCCTACTCCCCACAGACTTGAACGATTAATCAAACTTCAAATCACTTTCGGTGGTCTGGTCGATCCCTCGGCGTGAACATCGTGATCACAGGCTGCGTGAAGTTGAGTTTAAGAGAGATCTCCGGAGAGTGTCGACTATTCTGAACGTGATGAATAATTGTAATCGTATTTTGCCTGCAAGCTATGGAGTTTTATAGTGGTTGAACGCAAAGCATCATGGGAAGGAAAAAAGGGGGGAGCAATCCCACTACATGGTGCCGGTCAATTAGGCCCAAGTAAACAAGGTTCCACATCACGAGCAGGCCGCGCGCTGCCCTCAGTCGTTGTCGATGCTCGGACCGGTCATGTGCAGTGTTTTGAGAACGGCGAGGGAGGGTAACCCTTCTGATGGCGCAGGTCTTATTCGATGAAATATCTGAGACGTGGTATGTAACACACGGAGATTTATACATTGATAGACTTGCATTTATATCAGGGAATAATATATGTGTTCTTGACCAATGATTAAATGCAGCAATTTTGGACAGTACAGGGCTAAATTGGTTAGCCCGTTACAGTACACCCAGCTGGGATTTAAATACCGATCTTCCCGTCACTAGCCAACCAGATCAGTCAAGACTGACGTATTCGCCCATGTTCACGTGTGCACTGGTGTGGGCTGGCACACTATTTTTTCCCTGCGTCTTAACACCCCACTGGGTCAGCTGCACTAATAATTACACTAATGAAGTAGTGCTGAGGAAGATAGAACTCACTTAGAGATAAAGTGAAAAACCATCTAGGAAAAAATCACCCTGAGCACACCTGATCGGTATTCGATCTCTGTCCTCCCCATCAACGGCTAACCAGACTAGACGGTCTTGAAGCTCAGTTTACGTGCGCGCAGATGCGGGTGATGGATAAAGTAATTTGACAAATTAGGATATAGAGCCTTGGAGCTTTATACACATCCCATAGAGTAACTCAATAAATTGAATAATAACTTGAAATAATTTGTCATCGGTATTAACATACACCAAGACAATATTTTCTGACCGATAGATGACGCGGGTAGTGGCTGAAAAGGGTGCGTTTGCCAGGAACGGGACAGGAGTAGGGGACGATTTGAATTTACATCCAATGAGACCGTTAATTACTTCCAATTAACACACGGTCGGCACAAGTAATCAGTCACCAGGTCCCTCAGCCCCACCCACATGGCCTATAACATGCGCCGATAGTCGCTAATTAATATCGCTACCACGCACCGGTTAGGTTTATATTCGCAGCGTTTTTACAGTCCATTTTTCATAGAAAATGAATTTAAAAAGTGACATCCGAATAACACACGACCCAGTCAGTCAATGAATACCTGAACGTAGATATAGTCACTTTTTTAGTTGTCAGATAAGGTTTATTCTATTAAAACTAAACTGTACTTGAGTATGTGAGCGCAAGGGAGTAGGGGGAGCGATAACTTCACTTACTACACACTGTTCGAATAAGCTCAGTTAAAATAATATTTTATTTGGAATTATTATTATTATTATTATTATTATTATTATTAGCACCGCGTCTTACTACCCGTTCGGGTTATACGCACTTACGCTAATGTGTAATGGTAGGGTGATTGTGAGGTGAAATGGAGGACCTACAGTTTAACGTGGAATCCGAACCACGGTGGAGGCCTGGAATTCCCCACATTCACAAGATGTCTTGTCAGAGGTGAAGGAAGGGTTTGGTAATCAGATAAATCTTTGCCGGGATCTAGGATTGAACCCTGGCCGCCAGCATAGAAGTCTGACACCATACCCCTAGACCACCAGGTCACCAATATTTGGAATTAGATCTAAAAACTGATTTTGAAAGGAAACCAGTTCTAGAAGGCCTTATTTCGTACCAAAACCCTACTGAGTGCTAGTGTTTTTTTAGGACAAAAGAAGTTCCAGAACCAAGTCATACTGCCGTCCTGGAAGGCCTTTTATCCCACCAAAATACTACTCTACAGTAGGATTCTGGTATGAAATAAGACCTTAAGAACGGGCTTCCTATCAAATTCATGGGTTTACCTATGTACTCTGATTGTACTCTGAGAAGTGAATATTATTATACGTTCTCCCGGATAACACTTTAAAAATCGAACTCATCTTTGGGGCATGACTTTCGGAGAAATTGTTATCGTATAATTTGGATATCATATTTAAAATTGTTTACAAATCATTCTCACTATTTATCCTTTCTAACAATATGAAAACTAATTATCTGTTGCGCTTGCGTTTCAACCTAAAGTACTCAAAAATATATAATTTTATCAACATTGATAAATAATTTCAAAAGTGACCTGCATAAAATATGATTTGTAGAATGAATAATTATTAATTAAAGTATTTTTAGAAGCATTTTAGATGTCTCACCAAGATTCCACCACAGTCAAGTTGAAACGTACACTTTTTTTCGGGTCTCAACCCCTCGGAGAGAGAAGTATTGTGATCGTTAAAAAAAAATTGAAATCGAGATTTTGATAAATGTCAACGATTCATGACCCTCTGAAACTGAAAAAGTGACAATGTTTTAACATTACAGACAAAATGGCACTTTTCGTTTTCCCATGAAAATTACTTTGAGGGTACGTTAGAGAACCGGAAATTTCCAATTTTGATCATATCACCTTACCTATTTTAGACAACGTAAAAAGTTATCATTGTATATTTGTTGTAGACTAATAGACAAAAATATTTTACTTGTAATATATTTTTATTAGCTTCTGAGTGAGAAAGCAAGCATTTAAATATATTTTATGGAAAACTTTGAAATATTGAATTGGTTGCTAGGTCGATTGTTGGGCAGGGATGTTCCTTTATAATTTCTTCTCAATGTTTTTGTAACGGTCTATATTATTTCATAATTCTCTTTTGTGTAGTATTTCTGCAACTAGATATACTTTTTAGTGTCACAAATCTTAAAAAGGTTTTTTTTTTGTAAATGTCGCTATTTTAAAATAAGAGTCTCTGTGTGTCCCCCCTCCGCAGAGAAACTAAATACTTGCGTTTTTAGTAAGTAAGATATAGCTTAATTTTCTTACAAGCAACAATATAGAGGTTTATTTTCCCTACCTGAATAAATAGATGTGTGTAGTAAGCCAACCGTAGGAAAAACCTTTATTAAGGTTATTCGTAAAAAAAAAATCGAGCTGAGGTAGATTATTCGAGGTGGAGAAACTTCTTCCAACACCAAAATTATATAATACACATTGTCAGAGCAGCAAGAGTATGTCTTCCACGCCCTCTTACCTTTCCGTGAACTCCTAATTTACTAGACTAATCCCACGTGTGTGTGTGTGTGTGTGCTTTGCAATATTCCCCTCAGCGTGTACCATATTTTGGCGGAGTGTTGCGAGTCTGCCCCCTATTCGCCTGGCACTCGATTTTAAAGGTGAACATCGTCTTTTCTTACGCGACATTGCGGAAGGAGTTATTCGCCCACTCACTTTTATACACAAGACGAATCTTTTAAATCCCATTTGGGCCTCGCTCTTACTTGGTAAATCATCTCATGTCGAGATTGATTTTGAAATATTTTAGTACATTTTTAACCTAATTTTTTACGTAGAGCATACATCAGCTGCTTTCAGTAGGTGAGTAATTTATATTTATTCTCTCCTACGAGGATTTTACATGGTTTAAATTGTTATCTTTCTCAAGGCTCTAATGACCTCTATGTGTCTATGTGCCTCTAGATAGTAATGATATAAATAATATTATTCTAGGGACGCATGGATGAGGAAGATAGAATTTAAAGGAGACATATCCGCCTTGGCGTGGATGACGAGTGGTGAATTATTTAGTAATAATTAAAACGTAACTACCCCCGGCCGGTTTTCGAATCCCAGCCTCTCGCTAACCGGTAGAACAAGGTGAGGTTGATGCACTTGGCACAGTATAGAGCTCTTCAAACTCAAAGAGTTTTAACCGCTTTCTCCTCCACAGTGACCATTTATTTGGACATTACGATTATGCCATAAGAGCTATACAAGCAATTCTTGCACTCAGTGAGACGTGATCTTAATGGCCCGCGGGCTGCTGAGCTACAGGGCACATCATTACACACACTAGGCCAGGGGTGGTGAAACTTTACCAACTACTGTGCCACTTAAGGACTAGCTAAATTTGAAAATTGTCTAATGTGTCCACCGTTTGATTTGCGTTTTTAATGAGTATTTAAAAATAAAAACTTATTGAACCCGCTTCAATGGCTGCATGGTATACACGCTATTCTCAAAGTAGAGTAGACTGCTGATGACGGGAAGACCGGGGTTTTAATCTTGGTCGGGCGTACAATTTTTTTCCAAGAAGGTTTACCCCTCTCCTTCCACGCAGACGTGGGAACACTTACTATAAATAGGCCTGTGACCTTAATAATCCCCAAACTCACTAGTCTAATTAATACATAAGAGTATATATAACCCGAACGGGTAGTTAAGACGCAGCTATAAATAAAAAAGGGGGTTTTGTGAAAACTTAAAGATGGCTCTATGGCAGAGAACTGGGAAGTGTTGCAGATGTTTAGAAATCCCACATTATTTATGAAGTAGTCCGATATATTTGAATGTTGTTTTTACTAAATTAGAGGCAAAGATTCTGATCAATTTAAAACCCTTTCAAATTTTATGTTAAAAGGGGTTTAAAAAAATTCGCGATAGCTTACCTAAAACCCTATAAAACAATATGTTTTCATCTTAAAATAGTATTTTGTGACCCTATAAAAATCATGACTTAATTTGATAGAGGAAAGGTGACCTGGTGGTCTAGGGGTAAGGTGTTGGACTTCTGTGTTGGGGGTACGAGGTTCAAGCTTTGGTCCCGGCACAGATTTATTTGATTATCAAACCCTTACTTCACCTCTGACAAGACATCTTGTGAATGTGGTGAATGCCAGACCTCCTCCCGTGGTTCGGATTCCACGTTAAACTGTAGGTCCTCCATTTCATATCACAATCAGCCTACCATTACACATTAGCCTAAGTGCGTACAACCTGAACGGGTAGTAAGACGCGGTGATAATAATACTTATATCTAATATATAAAATTCTCGTGTCACAATGTTCGTTCCCGTACTTTTCCGAAACGGCTTGACCGATTCTCATGAAATTTTGTGAGCATATTGAGTAGGTCTGAGAATCGGCCAACATCTCTTTTTCATACCCNTAAAAAATACATACAACCCTAAATTTTTACCCTTTTATCACCAACCCCTATTTTTTAATAGCCATTTTAGTAATTTAATCATTTTTCATCCCCGGTCGATAACTGATCAATCGTCATTTAATTAGTTATCCCCGCCAGTTGTCTACAGGTGTCACTTCTGACCCAGTAAACAGCACGGAGTAGGGATGAGAACGAAGCCGGTCTCCTGTTTCTCTCACACAATAAGACTTCTCTCACTCCCTACACAGTTGTCGGCCATCATTATTGTTTATGCATCAAGTGTAGTAGTAACGTTGACAATTATTATTTTGCTATCTCAGTGTAACTCTCATATTAACTACTAATCATTCCTATTTTATTAATAACTAGAAATTACTTAAAAATTACGTTTGCCGGGTCAGCTAGTATATATATTACATAACCCTTATAAATGGAATGTGGGGAATGCCAGGCCTCCACCGTGGTTCGGATTCCACGTTAAACTGTAGGTCCTCCATTTCATTTCACAATCACCCTACCATTACACATTAGCGTAAGTGCGTATAACCCGAACGGGTAGTAAGACGCGGAGCTAATAATAATAATAATACTTATAAATGTCTTTGCGTACCCCAGGCGTAATACCACTGTATTAGACTTCAATATTGGCATTTTATTTTTCGACCGCATCTTACTGCCGTTTGATCTTTCCACCTTAATTCATACAAATGAATTAAGTAAGAGCTGGGTATCATATTGACTAAAAGTACCCGAATTTGCATCGTAGGAGAGTGAATAATCGCTTGGTAAAAACATCCTCAGTACTCTCGCTGAAATTCTAACTCCGACCTCTTTGTTATTGTCAAACTATACTAGATCAGCTTAATGTTTAGTTCGTGTGTCAGCCTATGCGGTCTATTGACCATCATAAGCCGTACATCAAATTAAAAGTTAAAAACAAACACACAAGAGTTAGACAGGAATATAAAAATTCAGGCAATACTTGTATTCGAACCTGGGTCATTGAAAGACCCGAGGTCGATTCTAAACAGTGCCTGAATTTGGTATTTTTAGTAAGTATCGTTACATATATGATACTTTAATATTCTTTTGCTCCTACGACCCAAGTTCGATTCCAAGGAGTGTCTGAACTTAGTATTTTTCAAATGATTTCAACTTTCTTTTACACGATGAAACTTTTTTTCTTCTTTTCTTTATCCTTTATATATGTTGTCTCGTTTTTGATTGTTGAATAGAAACTTAAAATCATTTCGTATTCATCCGTCTCGGGAACTAAGTTTTGTGTCCCGGAAAAGTGTAGACATTTTGACATCACATTTTCAAAGCGGAAATGCACATTTTTCTGGACAGATAACAACGGTATTTTTGTTAGTAATTTTCCAACTGCCTGAAAATCCGTATCGGTACGCGCGGACTAAATATATGGCTCAGTTGTAGTAGGATATAGTGTAATGCCTTGGTTCAGTCTGTAGCGCGATGACCAACTGAGCTAAGGGTCCCGGGTTCAATTCTGGGCATAACCAAGAAAACAAATGTATAATTGGTGAAATGTTGGTTTCCCCTTTCACTGTAATGAATTAACGGCTGGGGGCTAGTTGTTGTGTCTAGTCTAGATTTAATTAATATACTGTAGAAGTCGTGTGTTCATATAATCAGACGATTTATAAAGTGAACGTAAACACCCAAAGTTAAAAAAAATAAAAATAAAGAGTTTTAGTAAGAAGAACCTTTTAGAAAATACACACTTTTTAGGCTATCATTAATAGCATTTTACCATATGATCGTTGTTTTATAGTTATTGATAATATTAATCAAAAGTACTGATAGAAGTATACTTGACGTACAAGTATTAATACGTTAAAGTAGATCTAATAACTTTACTAGTTGTCAGATACGGTTCTTCCTATTAAAATTGGAGGATAGTCTGGTTTTCCGTTGTTGGAGAAGTCTGGGTTCGAATCTAGATCCTGGTGTACTGAAAGTGTTTTCTTAACATAGTTTTACCCTCTACCTCCATGTGGGTAAATTTCCTCTAAATTCTTTCTTACTCACACATACTCCATTATAATAATTTAAATGCGTATAGCTTATTTAGATGGTCGAATAGTCTAAGGCGTTACTCTCAAAATAATATTTTTCTTAGCATCGTGTTTTGCCCCCCCCCTCCCCCTCCCGTTATGGATGAGGGATGTTGAATTTACAAGAAATATACCCATATTTGCGTGGAGAGTTAATGATAACCCATTTAGGGAAAACAACTCTCAGTACACCCGACCGGAATCGAACCACGATCTCCCCAGCATCGGCGGTCTAGTAAAATTCGAGAGTTACTCCTTAGACCATGCGGCCACTGAAGTGGGTAAATCTGGGTTTGAATCCCACTCGGTTGTACTAAAGGTATTTATTTCTAAATGCTTTTTACAGAATCCCTCCATGCAACTGAGAGTACACTTTATCTTAATTCAACCTATTTCATAACAAACGCATCAGCGTAATTGGCACATATGTGTGTAAACCGAATGGTAACAAGAGGGGGAAACAAGAATATCAATTAAAACAGACCAAATTTACCGTGGACCAGCTATACCTTGCTTGTATTGTAGGCACGCGTTTAAACCACTTTGTATGTTTTCTCTATTGATCTTTGATTCTAAACCTAGTTCGTTTAAGCCCCATGCTCATGTTATATTTACATAGGGGGGAATGAGTATGAATTGAGGGGGGGGGGAGAAAGAGAGAGAGAAGATAAAGGGGGGTGTTTATCGAGTACATTTTCGATCTAGGGAGTCGCTAGTTTCACCGAATAGCTGTGTGAGATTATCAAGCGCTCACACCTCATATAAAAAACACCCTTACCCCCGCAATATCCACCAACCTTATGTGTACAACTTGAATAATTCAACATATTCTGTAATAACCTTTGCGACCTATTATTTTATGTTGTTAAACATACAAAATTATTCGAAATAGTTATTTATTTCTATTTTTTTACGTGCACTCGTAACAATTTAAAAACAATGTAACCACCAATTTTTTTTTAAACAAGGTTTGTAGCCCTGAACGAATGTATTAGTAATAATAACTGTCATCGGTTTTTGTTCCGAATCATTTTGAGAGATTAATTCATTCCTAGCTTGTGATATTGATTAAAACATGCATATATTTTTTTAAATTTACATAGATAATTTGAATGTTTCAAATGACAATGTTTAATAATTAGAAAATTGTAAGCACAGATCTACGTATTAATAAAACAAATACTTTTTTTTATAGATTTGTTTCAAACGTAAATATACGTATATATTTCATTAAAAAAAATGGTTTCCTTTTAATCACAGATAGAGTACCGTAAGTATAGTCAGATTCAGTTAGTAAGAAAATATTAATGGTTGGCAGTTACAAAATGTATAGCATCATCTTTAATGTATTAATACGTCAAATCATGTGATCAGCATCTATAATTATATATATATACCTATAAAATAACACCAATAATATCAACATTGACTGCAAAAATATATGTTTGCAATTTTTTTAAGTCGTCCTTCCAAAATGAGTCTAGCGAATATGTAAGCTCGTCAGAGGAAGAGGGGAAGTGATATCAGTGGCTAAACAAGAGGCCTATTTGGCTGAATTGGTCTTTTCTTCCCTCTTTTTCTATTTCGTACAATGGCGTCCTAAGTGTGATTAGGCTTAAAGTGCTTGGGTGCGTCAAGTTAAGACGCAACCCGCTTCGCAAAATAGTTTAGGAATATCCGGCTTTATTTATATTTACTCTAATGGGTAGAGATGAGGAAGATAGAATCCCGAAAAAATTCAATTAATCTTCGTTAAGGGGGAATAAAACATAAGCTAGGAGGAAGAAATCCTTCAGTCCACCCTGCCGTGATTCAAACCCTGACCTCTCACTCACCCTTAAACAAGACCAGAGCTCACGTGTTCACCGATACAGGTAGGAAATCTGTTACAAGTGAGGTTGCTAAACATCGGCTCGTCCGTATAATGACGGGATATTTTGGTCGTGTGGTTAATAAGAGGATTCATATCACTGTCATCGTTGACAATTTTGTCTTTGGGGCGGAATAAACGATATATTTTGTTTTATACAAAGGACCATACAAATGTGTCAAAACTTTTGAAACCAAGTTTCGAAAATACAAAAGAATACATTCTAATGAAAACAAAAAGGTTTTTTTCCTTTTAGTTTTGGTTGCCGGCACAAAATGGTTGGTTAAAAGTCCACCCATATGTAATCTGATAACTGTGAGTGATAGGCCTATGCTTTACGCAACTGCTCCTGCATTAGACGTTACTGACATTCATATGTGGCTGTGACGTCATTCTAAGCAAAACCCAGGTGGGAGGCATCAAGAAATTAAGGAGACCCAGGAATAGAGGATCATAACATTCCTCAACTTTATGCCGCGAAAGGGATAGTCTTATTCGATTCTTAGTAATTATGTAATTTCTAGCTCACTGGATATTCAGAAAAAAAGGCTTAAACCTCTTTTGTGGTTGGCTGAAGATGGCGTGGTCATGTTTCAAATCTTTGTTGGATATAATGAAAGGTTTTCCCGACTTGTGTTTTATATCCATCTCCACGCAAAGGGGTAGTACATTTATTAGATTTTACCTTCCTTATCCTTAATCAATTAGTGAATATAAGCGTGTATCCAGGATGTTTAAGTAACCCGTTTAACGTTAAGCATAGGTTTTTTAAATTTAATTTTAATGGGGATCATTAGTGACTTTATCTTGGGAGTATATTATGAGGAGGTTATCTTGGAGCACCGGCATTATTGTGGAACGAGAGTAGGAAATCCAAAGTCAAAATCATATTTGGAAAATTTCCAAAGTGGTATTCCGCCAATTTTCCTTCCCCTTATGCTCGCATAAGTTTTTATGTAGGCCTACGTGATCTTTACCTTTCTCTATATTCCTTAGACACTGACTAATCATATGTGGACAAGTTTGATTCGAATATTAGGTGAGGCGATTACAGGTAAATTCAAAGTGACTCTTGGTATAATAGAATGCGATCTGCAAATAAAAAAAAGTTATATATTCTGTTTAGTAAATAATTATTTCATGCTTCATATTTCAAAATCCATGCAGTGTGTTTTACTTTCTCATACAGAGAATATATTGTAATAATATTTTCTACCTTGAGTTATCGATGGATCTTGACATTTTACGTGTTTCCAAACTCAAATAAGTGGCTTTTACATTGATCTATGAGTACAAGCATATGAAATAAGTGGGTCATGGGTGCTCCCGTGCTTTTTTTTTAAATGGATAGGCGTGGCGTAGTTTGGGGGAGGGGGGGGGAGTAAGGGTTGGGAAAAATTTGCAACGATTTACTTAAGATTATTGCTGCCAGTAACATAAAATAAACTTAATTTGACTCATCCTTTTTCACATGAATTGAAACTTTTTATCAGGTACACATGATTCCTACGAGTCCCTTATATATTGTTTTGTTGTTATTTGTGGGGAAAAATAAAACTAATATTAGCCTATTTATAAGTTAACCTTTTATTCAAACAAGTTTCAATAATATGATAAATATAATTATTTCTCTATACCGGATTGTTCCATCAATTAATAATGAACAATACAGAAAAGGTTTTGATGGTCATTAATTATTATTATAAAATAATAGTATGCACTAAATTTTAATCTTATTGGTTAACTAAATTCTATTTTTCTCAGGCCAAGACCGAGAAGTTTTCTTAATTTTGGTAATGTTTTCTTCAATTTTGTTTTCAATTCTAACAAAACTTCTACTTTATCTACTCTTTTATAACCAATCAGTAACGTCCACTTACCCTCATGTGTTTTTGACTCAACCTAACTTAGTCCGAACATAAAGTCATGGCCCTATCACATTATAAAAATAGCTTTGTTTGTTTTATGGAGAAAAACCCATGTAAGCCTGGTTTAATGGAGACTTATTTTTTGAAAAAAATTTGAAGCGTAAACTTCTCTAATCTAAGCGAAGATTGGAATAAAACGCACGACTTGAAGTAGTTGAACAAACTCTCATATAATCTTTGGAAGTTCATAACAAATATTTTCTACAAAATTGGTTTATTCTTTAATAAATCCGCTCCCCTCCCCTACCCCCCGCAAAGTAAAAGTACAGTTGTATTTATTATTGTGTCAATATCTACCCATTTGGCCATTTAGAACAAATTCAAATATCAGGTTCACTTTAAATAATATTTCCCCTAAAGGAAGTATGCAATGCTATTTATTAAATAAAACACACACTATATAGATATATATACATAGTGTTTTATTTATTAAATAAAACACACACTATATATATATGTAGTGTTTTATTTTATAAATAGCTTCACTGTCTAATTCTTTTTGGTTGAAATATAATTTAAAGTGAACCTGATATTAGAATTTGTTCTAAATGGTCAAATGGGTAGATATTGACATAATAATAATAATAATAATACTGTGTACATTATTTGACGGGCACATTTTTTTCTAAACTTCCAAAGAATATAAGAGTTTGTTCAGTTATTTTTGTTGTATTCTCTATTTTTTTTTTAAACATAAAATCGTGCGTTTTATCCCAATCTTCGCTGCGGCTCTATAGGGTTTACCCCAAATTTACCTTTGAGCTCGCAACAGCTAAAGTTGAATAAAAAAAAGAACTCGTCCCTGGAGAGCTGATCCGAACAATGTCACCACCAGGAGCTAACGTCAAACTAAATGTGGACATAAGCTGGAGATTGTTTCCGGTCCAGTTGCTCACGTGTTAAGGGAGGGAGTGGGGGAGGGGCACAGAGCTTCAGTGGAGCTCAGGGGTCGTACTGGACAGAGTCCTAATAGGCGTGGTTAGGGG
>CABFVX010001429.1:65697-78582 GCA_902151425.1 Timema shepardi | reverse complement strand
GGGGGGGGGGGGGGGTAGGAACGACGTGTTTGAGTTGACGGGTAGGCTGGATAACCGACATAACCGCTCTCCCGTGGGGTCGAGAGGTTGACTACAGTTCAAGGGGAACCAAGGTTTGAGTCAAGATCATTAAAAAAAAGTGTGTATTTGGGCCTCACATTTTATTATGTACAATATTCATATGAAGGTATTTTTAGAAAATAAAAACCTATTTTTTTGTACCTAATATTAATAACATTTTACTCTATTATCAATGATATTTTATAGTTTAATTGATATGATATCAATTAAAAGGGACAGCTAATATATCATGACTGAACGAATGAATACGGGAAAATGTATCTAGTAGTTTTTTTTAGTTGTCAGAAAGGGTTCGTGATTGACGTTTGACTTGGATTTTATCGTTTTTATTAGTACTATCATGTGTATTACAAATGTGATTTGGATAGTGATATTCCAGGCCTCCACCGTGGTTCGGATCCCACGTTAAACTGTAGGTCCTCCATTTCATCTCACAATCACCCTACTATTACACATTAGCGTAAGTGCGTAACTACCCGAACGGATAGTTAGATCCGTGCTAATAGTAGTAATAATAACAGTGATATTGAAAATATAAAATAGCTTGACCTCTAGGTGATCCTACACGATCTCCGTGCCCCGGTAACCTGGGATCAAGTTGAAGCTCTCAAATACAAGTACTGTTGTGCAGGAGTCCTAACCCGCGTAGCCCCCAAAACGGGTGGAGTGATCCCCTAGACTCGATGGTGAATAGTCAGCCCCGATAGCTAGACACACCACTCTTTATTCTGCCGCCCGGCCTGGTGTCCCCCTCTGGAAAGCTGACACTGTTTATGTTGTCAGCGCCTGTATTCTATTTGTTCACCAGCTAATCATAACACCGTGTAGTACTTGTTTTGTCATTCACAATACAAACACAAAGTATTATACAAACATGTTTCCCAATTTTGGCCGTGTGGATACAATATGTAGATTTTGTTCTCTACTATTAATAAGCGATATAAAAATTATGTAAGATTCTGTCTTGATTCATTGTAGTTAATTATAACAAATTCTAAGAATCAATTTCTTTTATCGCCGTCATTGCGGGGACTCTGTTAAGATCCATTTTATTGACTTGCATGGTCACTAAGTAGGGTTTTTTTTCTATGAGTAACGCCAAGATCGTAATTTTAATACAAGCCTATATAGTAATTTAACTAATGTGTAAGGGAAGGATAATTTATAATCTTAAAATAAAAAAACTCACGAGTATTTGTATGTAGAAATATCCAAAATTTAAACCCATGTCTCCCAGTCAACAACAAAACAGCCAAAATGAGATGGACCTTTTGAGCGTGTACGAGTCGTTGGATTGTTGAGGTAAAGTAATGTAACCAATGCTTTTGTTTTCAAGCAAACAAACAATCTTTTTTTCTTGCTATCGGCGGTGACCTGGCGGTCTAGGGGTAAGGTGTCAGACTTCTATGCTGGCGGCCGGGGTCCAATCCTCGGTCCCGGCACAGATTTATCTGATTACCAAACCCTTCCTTCACCTCTGACAAGACATCTTGTGAATGTGGGGAATGCCAGGCCTCCACCGTGGTTCGGATTCCACGTTAAACTGTAGGTCCTCCATTTCATCTCACAATCACCCTACCATTACACTTTAGCGTAAGTGCGTACAACCCGAACGGGTAGTAAGACGCGGTGCTGATAATAATAATTATTATTATTATTCTTGCTATCCCTAAGAGAAAGAAAGTATTATGATAGTACCAAAAAAATCTAATTTCAAATTTTGAGACGTGTCCATATTTTTCATGAATCCCTGAATCAGAAAAAGTGGTTGCCGCAATATTCATCTACCTAGAACCCAGACAACTTTACCGAGAGTGCTTTGGTTTCAATAAAGTTGCCCAGAGGTCCAAATTGATTTATCCATCTATTCCTAAAATTAATACTGGTTTACTGAAGGGTGAGTGGAGAAAATATTGAATTTCTTGAAATCTGCACTAAAGATTTTGATTAAAACTCGTAATACAACCACTATTTCCCAAACAAAATACCACATTTTATTTTCCTGGGAAAATAAATTGGAGTTTTTTTCTTCTTCTTTAATTTATTCGAGGTATTTAACGAAATTTCTGAACCGGCGTATTATATCAGCACGCGGCCTATGAATTAACCTAAATCCAGAACAGACACAACATCCAGCCCCCGGCCGTTAGTTTATCACTGAGAAAGGGTAGATCCATGATACTTTTTTGGTCATGCCGGGAGTTGAACACCGGACCCTTAACTCAGTAATCAGACACGCTATTGATTGAGCTAAAGTGTCAGGCTTAGAGTGTACTTAATGGATATCTCTAATTTTGATATATCTATGAAATGTTTCCGCAACTCTTTGCGATACAAAAAACAACATATAATTATTACAAAGTTGAGGACTATTAAAGATAAACCCCATTTTACTTTTTATAAAACCAATAATTCGCAAACTATAAGCAAATATTTTTTGAAATGATGGTATAAAAATAGGGAGTTTAAATCTTTGGGAACTGGTAAATGGGGGACTCGAAATTGACAAAACCGATAGAGAAAAATTTACTTCTTTGAAGAGGTTTAAAATTATAATTTTGTCTAAAAGGTGATAAAACCCTAAACGATAGATAGGAGCAAAACCAAACACTATCTAAAATGGGTTAAATTGACGTATCAATTACAAAGTAAATTTTTTTTGGTCAAAATTCGCTTCTTGTTAGCTCCTAACTAGTTATAACAGGGTGACCTAGCTGTCTAGGGGTAAGGTCTCAGACTTCGGTGCTGAGGGTCTGGGGTTCAATCCTCTGTCCCGGCACAGATTTATCTGATTACCAAACCCTTCCTTCACCTCTTGACAAGACGTGTATTAATCACAACTTGTGAATGTGTGAAATGCCAGGCCTCCACCGTGGTTCGGATTCCACGTTAAACTGTAGGTTCTCTATTTCATCTCGCATTCACCCTACCATTACAAATTAGCGTAAGTGCGTGTAACCCGAACGGGTAGTAAGACAAGGTGATAATAATAATAATAATAATAATAATAATAATAGTGATGACAGAACAATTAAAATAAACATGATATGCTGACTAAGCATGGTTTCAATATATTTATATAAGTTTATATTTCATCTAACCTCTAACCTGCTTTGGTGGCAACATGGTCTAAGTCATTACTCTCTTGTTGGACTAGTTTGCCGTTGACAGGGATATCGGGGTTTAAATCCGGGTGTACGAAGGGTGGTTTTTTACAAAATTGTTTGTCACTCTCTCGCCTCGCGAATGTGGATACACCTCAAATTGAACCTTCCTCAACCATTACTCACTCGCTTAATTATCACATATTCGTATAACCTGAACAAATATTAACGCGCGGTGCTAAAAACCAATCATCTTTGGTTAAATGTGATGCTCGTGTCTCTTCTTTGTTTTTCTATTGTAACCTTGTCTAGTATTTTGTTCCTACTATCCTCAAAGTTATAAGTAAATGACCCGCCTCGGTGGTGTAGTTGGCTAACGCGCTTGTCGTGTTGAGCTCTACTGCTGAGGACGGGGAGATCGAGGTTCGAATCTCGGTCGGGTGAACTGGGGGTGGTTTTTCCTAAATGGTTTTCCACTCTCCTTCCACGCAAATACGGGTTCACTTCCTCTAATTCAACCTTCCCAATTCCTAATCCATTTGAGTAATTAGTACTTAAAGCGTATAACCCGAACGGGTAGTAAGACGTGGTGCTAATTAATATTAATATTATTATAAGTAAATGCCCCCATTTTTAGTTAAAGTAATCAAAAATTGTGAGGAGCACTGTCTCATTTATTTTTGTATATTACGTTCGTTGCTCAATGTGTTAGTATCTTAAGAACAGGGGATAAGGTACGTATGGTAGCTTAGAATAAAAAATGCGCCCGCACTATTTTGAAGAGGACAAGAAAAAACACAGTGATAAATAAAAAATAAAAAACCATTCCTTATTGCATCTGTCTTAGGCCTAGATTCGAATATTGATTGACCTTTCCGACACCGGAATTCTAGTTTATCGCGACTCCGGGCAAGACCGACTCATATTAATGTTGAACTCATGGCTGACCTTTTCTTTTAACGAGTCATTTGGTTTTTTCGATTTCGAAGTTCTCATTTTTGAGAGCAGGCCAACACACTTCTGTCTTTTTTAAAAAAAAAGGAAAGTTTGTCAACAACGAAAATTCTCTTGTTTTTACAAGATTGTGCCAAGACCGAACACAGAATTTTAAAAAAATAATTGAGTTCTTAATAAAAAATAAAGGGACAAATCTAATCTCAGAAGATACTTTTATAATTTAATCTTTTGAGTTAAAAAGGAAAAGTAGTAAACATTTTTGTGTAGGTATTTGTTTTATTTTTCCAACAGACTTCCTCTGAAAAATCCCCCACGCTATGATTTGGTCCGGTCTGGTGGCAGAGACAGACAAGTCATAAAATAAGTATTAATATAGATCCTTGTAAAGAAACTTTTAAAAAAACCTCGTGTTTACCATTTTAATTTACGGCGTATCTGGTCTTTTATAAATGATGATATCTCCAACAGTTTTGTCAATTAACTTAAATTCACAATAATGAAACATTTCGAATCTATTTATAGCTAAATAGTCTTGATAAATTTAAGCGTTGTACTATTTATGGATCCGCCCTTACTATTACAACTAAAACAAGGAACCGCTAAATATAGCGTGACCATGAATAAACGAACACACGCAAAGTCCTTACTATCAAAATTCCGTCAGTTTTGACGTAATTGTTTTATGTCACGCCATATAAAAAACACGCGATCGAGTTAATAATAGAAGGCTGTGTATATGCATGAAATATTGGTCAAATGTTTTATAATTAAAATACTATTTTAATAATATAGCTATTAGGCTTGTGGATTAATTAAGGGACAGGGACGGGAATGCTAATTTAGAAGAAGTGTAGCCACATTAGCAGGAAGAGTGTATCTAAAAAGCACAGTAAAAAAAGAAGTCACTGCCTATTGTTTCCAGCCGAGTCTCTTAACCTCACAATTCTATCACCCACAAGCCAATTCATTGCTAATCACAAGGCAAACATAATTTTATGAATTTTATTTCTTTGCGGCCATTACTTTTGGTCAAACACCTATGAAATATTAAAACAATACATTTTGTCAATATTGAAAGAGAGTAATAGTTGTTATATTTTCTGAGTCTATTTTCCTACAGCGGTTGCACTACAGTTATGTCTTAGGTATGCCGTAGTGTTGTGGTCAGGATGTGAAAAGTGGGTTTTATTTATCAGCACCCCGCCCCCTCCTACACACACACTCGCTCACTCACTCACTCACTCACTCACTCACTCACTCACTCACTCACTCACTCACTCACTCTCAAACCATCCCCACTCCCGGCTAGTGGGTGACTTAACTATTTAATTTTGACTCGAGCATAGCGTGCGCTTTTCTGAAATCTTCTATATAAGGAGGAAAACATTATATCACTTGCAAATTGAAATTTAATATATATAAAACCATCTGATAAAAACACAGTCTCAAACCGTAATAATTTGGGCCTCATCTAGTTAAGAATTCAGAAAATCTATGTTACCTGAACACGAGGTTATACTCTGGAGGTTTATCTACTTTGCTATTAGCTTTCTGATATCCTTTTATTGGCATCCGGTACTTTATTTTAGGCGTTAATTTGCCCGTCTAATTAACCAAGGTTATCAGGATCAATACCCAACAGGGCAAATATATGATATTCAGAATGTGGTTTCAATTTTCATACTAAATAGTAGGCTACATTAAATACCTGAGCTATGGTTATTGTGTTTGACTGAATTGGAAAATGTCACTAAATATTGTATATGCATAGTGTTTGATTGAGTTAGCAACTCATATCGGGAAACTTGCGCACAAATAGTGATTGTCTCACTTGTACTTGAGAAGCGGGGCTTAGTTTTAATAAAATACACTTGTGTTTTCACAAACGTAGCCGTCCGAGTCTCTACGTCCTATAATCATAGCCTTTAAACTCGTACGTAGCCGTCCGAGATTGAACTTCCTATAACCATGACCTCCAAAATCGTACACAGACATCGGAATTTCTACGTCCTCAACTCGTAAACAGCCATAAGGATTTGTATGTCCTATAATCATGACCTTCAAGGTCCCCCCGGCTGCGACCTCTATCTTCGTTTTTTCATCCTCTCTTTCTGTCGCTTCGTGACGCATACAAGAACAGGACAACGTGATTGTCATGGTGGATGAAACTCCCATAAAGAGAGAGAATTGCGTGCTAGGAGAAGAATTCAAAAAACATGCTCTTTTTTAAGGCAAGAAGCTTAATTCGCCCTTGCGGTTTAATATGGACATGACGTGGTGATATTAAGATGGGTTGTAAGAGAGAACGGAAAGTTATCGCTTTGAAATATGTCGACGACGAAGAATGCAACTTTGGGAAACTTTCAAATCAAACAACAGTTTTTAAAACGAAGTTAAAATAAACTAATATTTTTAGCGAGTAAAGTAGCCCGTTTAATAATTAACATTCATGTATTGATATTATCACTTATTTATTAATTGGCATAAGTTAAAAATATCATGTTTATTTACTAATTACTATACGAATCTGTGGGCACGTAGTCTAAACTTCATTCTAGTCTAATATCTATTTAAAAAAACTGGTAAATGGGAAATGTTGGAGCGCGAATCCTTGCTGGGTGTATTGTGGGTGATTTTACCTAAGTGGTTAATTTACATTTAAACTTTCTCATTCCAATCTAAATATTTGGATATCCCGGATTGTTATCGAGACGCGATACATGTAAATACACATTCAATATACTCTGTCTGGATTCGAACCATTGGCAGCCAAAGTGTAAGACCCAGTGTTTTATACCAATAAATATATTGACTATATTATAATGTAAAATAACTTAGAGATTACGTTTACAAAACTAATTTAGGTTGATAGTTAAGCAGGTGGGTAACAAAACCAGTGATCTTGCAAACAATTATTAGTCTCATTGTTCGCAGGAGAGTGTTGTTTTAATTGCTCCCTGGGGCCACATTCCCAAATGCAGAACTAAGATTTTGTCTGATTTAGGGGATATAATATTTATTAATTAAATTGTATTTTAACTGAATTGCGCACGTTTCGCTTGAATTGCACAGCTTAGAATGACCATTTGGTTAGGGAAAAAGTTATGTTTACAACAATATTAATGTAACGCCAGCTATTTAATCTACTTAAATTAGCTTATATCCCGAAATAAACATAATTTAATTTCGAAAAATAAGGTTACATTTATGGTTAGTATAACTTCTTAAGTTATTTTTAAAATGTCAATTTATAGTATTTAAAAATCAAAATAAAATAAATTTCGTTTGTTCCAAGCTATTAAGTTATGATTACTATTGTAGCTATTATTTTAAGTTTGTTAGTTTTAAACTAAAATTATGATTACACAATTAATGTAAATTAAGTCCATGCGAACCTTTTAAATTTTGAATCCGAATATTACTAAGACTCAGACTCCATTCGAAATTTTGAATCCAAATAAATCCTATATTCGATTTGACTGTTTCAGCTAAAAGTTCGAATCTATAATTCATAGCATCCCTAAAAGATCCAACAGATAATTTCGTTCTTTTCTGTAGGGTTAACCCCGTTCCATACTCGCTGCTGCAAAGAAAATCTGGAAGCTCTGGTGATCGAATCCGGGACCTCTGGATTTGAAGCCAGGAGCTCTGACCACATTACCACAGAAACTTTCTTGTATATGACTATTTTACAAAAATTAATAATAATGTAAGGATCGAGCCATGTGTTTAGCTGATTCCCGAACGAAGTGGTTGCAATTTCTATTAGTCAGGATATCAGCGTGGGCCTGAAAATATTACATTACAATACAAACATTATAACCAAATTAAGGTTTCGTTCTATACCAATCGGACACTGAGGCGTAACTTTTCTAATGAATAAAAATCTGTATATCAATTATAAATGTACGGGTATCGAAAGAAATTAATAAAGTATCAATACTTTTTTTCCACATTCTTAAGGTGTGACATCATCCTAGAGAATATTATATATTTTTGTAGAAAAATATAATTTTAAACGATACTTTTAATCGATTATAAAATAACTACAATTTATGACTTATTTTTTAACTGAAAATTGTAATCACATTAAAATTTGAAGGAATCACAAGGAATTATTGAGAAACTTCTGGCCTACATTATTATTATTATTATTGTTAGCGCCGCGTATTACTACCCGTTCGGGTTGTACGTACTTACACTAATGTGTAATGGTAGGGTGATTGTGAGATGAAATGGAGGACCTACAGTTTAACGTGGAATCCGAACCACGGTAGAGGCCTGGCATTCCACAGATTCACAAGTTGTGATTAATACACGTCTTGTCAGAGGTGAAGGAAGGGTTTGGTAATCGGATAAATCTATGCTGGGCCCAAGGATATAACCCAGAACCCTCAGCACAGAAGTCTGACACCTTACTCCTAAACCGTCAGGTCACCTTTTTTAAAAAAACTTATAGTAATATCAATCTAAACTTTATAGTCTTTCGAGATGAGGGTTCCAATGACACTACTAAAGCAAAAAATGTTAAATAATTTGACTAAAACAAGTTTTCGAAATCGTAAAAACTGCAAAGCCACTTACCTTAACTCTCATTCCTTACCATACCACCTTAATGTCTTCGAAACGGCTGGTCTCTGGCGGAGCAGCCGGAACTATTATTCGTCTAAAAGACAATCGGGAGTTATTTTAGATTCTACCTCTTTGATGTGACGCCAGCGTAACTGCGTCGAAACACTGCCATAACAGCGTCGTAAACATTGCCGTGATATAGCGTACATGACGACTAATGGGAAAGAGAGTACTCACAAATGAACCAAATGGGAGAGAGAGGTGCACCATGAGCTAATACACAGACTTTTTTTTTTGCGTAGCCTTCTTATGACGTAGCTGAAAGTTGAAATAGGATTTTACATGTTAATGTACAGTAGGGCCCCCATATCTGCGAGTAATACCTTCCTAGATTTACAGCGGTTACGTGTAACGGCGGATAGTAAAGAACTATTATATAACGTGATATGTATGTAACATACATAAATACGATAATGTATAATCGATAAATTATTCACACCGAGATATTACCAACATTAAATAAAATAAAAATAACGTGTGCTGTACACTACAACGTACTTCATCCTCGTAATTATTCTTGTTGATATAAACACATGATGATGATGATGATGATGATGATGATGATATGCTAGCACAACAGGCACAATGAAAAGATGAATTGGGGTGGGGGTGAAGTTATAGACATTGTTACTAATAAACTATTTTTTCTTTAATTAAAAATAAATAAAATTTGGCAGCTGTAAACCGCGGTTATGGGGGCCCTACTATATTTACGTTTTATTCAGTGAATTTTAAAGACTTAACATTGAAACAAAAATAATAAACTCTTAAATAATGATAAAAAAATATCCTTCCTTTGTCACAAATTAATTTTTTTGACCTTTAAGTACCTAGTTTATTTTTGTAATATATAAATATATATTTTAATTTTCTTCAACTATTTTGTTTGTTCACTAAAATGTCCTGTAAGAATCTTCCTGTCTGGATGGAGATTAAAAAAGTCCATGGAAGCAAATGTCCATCTATAATATGAAGCAGTAAAAAAGGTATTTTCGAAATGCGTGTGAATACTGTTCAAGCGCAATTAATAATAGTGTGTACACTCGTCAGTGGAAGAGGGGAACCGTAGCAGCATATAAATAAGATTTAATTTTCTTTTTATATCTTTCTTTTTCGTTCATAGGCGTATTAGTGTGATAGTTATTAGAAATAATAGGCGTGTTAAGTTAATATGTAACGTGCTTCGCAAAATAGCTTCGAGACGTTTTTAACAGTAAGGATTATTATTATTATTATTATTATTATTATTATTAGCACCGCGTCTTACTACCCGTTCGGGTTATAGCCACTCAGGCTAATGTGTGATGTTAGGGTGATTGTGAGTTAAAATGGAGGACCTACAGTTTAATGTGGGATCCGAACCACGGTGGAGGCCTAGCACTCCACATATTCACAAGTTTAGATTAAAACACGTCTGGTCAAAGGTGAAGGAAGGTTTTGGCAATCTGATAAATCAATGCCGGGGACCGATAATTGAACCGTGGACCCCCAGCACAGAAGTTTGACACTTTATCCCTAAACCGCCAGGTAAGGATCGTTGACGTTCAGGGTCAACACATGGACTAAACGTTGAGTTAATCTGGTTTGGTTTAACGGTGGTGCGGAGGTCAGGACTCAAATCCCGGCTAGTTACACTGAATTTGATTGTAGTTTATACCATCCCATTCGACGAAAACGGGTAGAGCAAACCTTACCAAGGCCCTTGTGGGAGTGTAGATATAAGGCAGTCCAGCTCATTTGTATGCGAAGCAAAACGCTCTCATTGTTTGTAAGGAGTCTAAATTTAATATGACGACCGTTTGTTCATGTTTAGCGAGGAACAAAATTTAAAAAAAATTGTTAAAATGTAAAAACAATAAGTCCTGATGTAATTTTTTGTTCATTTTTTAATAAGCTTAGCATAACAATGTCTTTCATAGCATCCCTAAAAGACCTTACAAAAAAGAACGAAATTATTAGTTATATTTCCTAAACGTTATGCTCAAAAGTGTAGTTATGAATGCCAGTTCCTGAGACCATAAAAATGTCCATATAGTTTTTTAAGGGCATTGTGAGTATGTGAATATTGCATTACGTTTACCTAACACATGGGTATGGGTCTCTTAACCCACGACGAACGACTTCACTGGACCAAGCCATTAAAGTTAATAGCTTCAACTACCGAGGGCTCTGGTAGATTCCAAGGGTAGTTTAACCTAAATTTGTAATATATTTAAAGAAGTTTTGTAAATGTGATAAAAACACATGTAAGACATACAATACGGAGACTCTTGATATTGTTTTTATTGTAGTTTAAAAAAATATTCAAATCAATTGAAAGGAGAATAACAATTTATTATTTGATAATAAATGTAATATAAATGTTAATATAATTAATTATTATATCTTGTTGCATTACAAGATGGTTTCGATCAATAAATATGTTTTAAGATAACAAGTTAAATACAATATGTTTAATAATTATTACATTCTCATATCAAGAGAATGTACTGTCATCGGGGAAGAAATCTATCTCGACATGACGATTTTTTACATTTTATGTGAACCCAAACCCAAAAAAGTGTATTTTACAAGTATGTCTGTCTGTCCCTGGCCACGGATTCATAACGATTTGATGGATTTTGTTCAAACTTGATATTTAGGGTTGTAGGGCTATACCACTTTTTTTTTTTTACTCCAGCCCTTTAATTATTAATAATAGGTTTACTGATGAGGAATTTTTTTTGATCCTAAACTTTTTGAAAATAACCAACCATTTTGTTTAAAATGTGTATTTAAGGTTGGGGTGACATGGCAAATAGCATTATGTATTTGTATTTTGGGCAAAAATTTGTTGGACAGTTTACTGATGACTAATTTTTCAAAAATTATAAATATTGTTTAACTAGCCTTAACAATTTGGTTTCAAATGGGTTCCATGGGATTATTTGACATGAAAAATAACCTTTTATATTTTGTTTTGGATTAAAATTAAATAAATAATCTTTTACCGGCGTGATTTTTGAAAATTCAAATTATATTTAAAATGGCTAGAACTATTTTTCTTAAAAATATATCTGTGGAATAACATGAACATGACAAATAAAGTTGTCCACTTGTTTTTGAGTGAAAATTTGGCTATGGGTAGATTACTAATGACTTTTTTTAATTTGAATATTTAAAAAAAATGCTTTAGCGACTTGGTTCAAAATTGATATTGCCAAACTATTGTAGACTAACTTTATTTATTTATAATTCATTAATTTAAGAGTAGTTTACTTGCAACAAATTATAGAAATTTTGGAAATTTCCCTTGAAAATTGAATGCAAAATGAGAATCTGTGAATGGTTTTTCATTATAAAATAACAAGAATACGTTTTGATTGTTGCAAATAACAAATAATTTTTAGGATAATTAACAAATAATTTATTTTTGAGAATTTAAATTTTAAGAATATTTTAACAGTTGAGGTTAAAATCTCTATGTAAGTAGTGACAATTTTGATTAACAATATGTTTATTTTTATTAGTAAAACTTATTAAAGTGTACTAGCTTAGTAAAAAACTACTTTTGAAAATTTTCTTTGGAGCATGCGGACCTTAGATAAAATGAAGTGAAAAAAAAATATCTTATGGGATATTAATCTATTACATCAGTGGTCGGCAACCTTTTTTTTGGGCTCAGATCCATTTTAACATTTATCAAAGGTCCTTCAATCACCCTTCCTCCCTAATTTTAATTATGTTTCTATATATATTTTGTATTTACTCCTTACAATCAATATTACCTCCAATACTTACGTCCCTGCCTTTATAAAGAATACACGAAACAAATAAATGAACACACTGTTTACCCTGAAAGGTAGCAGTCTTACACTATGGCCCTATCTTATAAGCTGTACCATAGTCTAATAATACAAGGTAGGTTTGCCTTTTATAGGCGATATAGGTATCATACGCTACCGACTGAAAATTGTTACGAGGTTTCCGACCCCTGTGTTACATTATTAATAACTGGGGCTATAATTATCATTCATATCCTACATAATAAATTATAGGATTTAACCTAATTTATTAATAACTACTATAAGTACCCGGCGTTGTCCAGCCCGGGGGGGGGGGGGGGGGAACC
>CABFVX010001429.1:31994-65689 GCA_902151425.1 Timema shepardi | reverse complement strand
GCTTTTTTTAAATTAAAACAGACAGAAAAAAATCTCATTTTATTTCTTCTGACCGAGTTTTTGATAAATTTTAAAATACCCAATAAAAAAATTAAATTCCTGCTTCGAGTTGCACATGTTTGTGCATAGGTTTTACTAATTTTAAAATGTTGGCCCTCTGTGTTTAGTAGATTGCTCGGTTTCATTTAAAGATGGCATGACTTGGCGCGCAAGAAGATCTAATTACTCTTCTGTTAGATAGGGCTATTTATATAATAATTGGACTTTTTAATTAATAGTGACAGCGCTGGATATGAGTGACACCAAACGAAGCAGGCTCATGAGGTTGTGCCCTACCTTTTCTTTCGGAGTTCACAGGGAATATTATAAAGAAAACTTTTCTTGTATCAAGAAAATTACCGAAAAAGCATAAATAAGCTGTTTATGTCACTAGTCAAACCACTGAAAAAAACAATTCTTTGGAACATAATTTGAAAAAAAAAAATGATAACCTTAGCATCAAAATATCTATTGGTCACTAACCCCTTTTGATCTGCCATTTTGTCTAATTAAAAGACAGATAATAAAGTGAACAATCGTTTGAGAACTTTTTGAGATCGGGGCACCAGGTTCTTTTAAATCACTCAAAGAAAAGATTAACTCAGTCACCGTAATATTTATTGATAAATTAAAACATAAATCCATAGTGTCACACCAATACTTCTACACACGACACCATCTTTTGTATAAATAACTGTTCCATTCAAACTGCCCGTCCGGAGGAATGCACCACTGACGCTCTACGACTTCGACGTCATACGGACACAGAGCCATCTGGTGGTGGGTGCTTTAGCTATCATATATCTATCAACATTAGAATTTCAAGAGATTGAGCTACCGTTTGGCTGATATCAGGATTGAAAACCCTCGAATGACGGTGGGATACGAACCCTTCCCTTTCCAGCTCAAGAAAAGACACCCTATAAACACTGTTCTCATTATTACGTCTTAACAGCCTAGTTAATTATGACGTAATTTGAAGCAAGCATTAGGAGGGTAACTTTAGGTGAAGTGCGCCCACACCAACGTGATAAGGAATGTAAAGAATTAGGTAACTAATCGCATAAGGAAAACCTATCCCCGAAATACCCAGTCGATCATCGAACTCTGACCCCCCTGTCACCATTAATCAAGTTTAATACAATTCTGACGCCTTTGATTGCATGACCACCGGTGATATCACCATGATAGCCCCAATAGCTTGTTACTGAGAGTGATCTTAAGTGATTTTATAGTAATAAAGACCTGACTCGGTGGCGTAGTTAGCTAACGCGCTAGTTTCATGTTGAGCTAGACTGCTGAGGACGGGGATATCGAGGTTCGAATCTCACTTGTGTGAACCGGGGGTGGTTTTCCCTAAAAAAAATTCCACTCTCCCTCCACGCGAATACGGATTCATGTCCTCTATGTTCAACCTTCCCAATTAATAACCCATTAGCGTAATTATTACTTAAGCAAATAATCCGGACGGGTAATAAGACGCGGTGTTAAGTATTATATTAATAAAGAAAATCATTCATTCAAATAAGCGCTTACATATGAACATGGAATGAGTTATTATAGAAAACATTTGGTAAATAAATAGTTTTTGTTTCACTTTTATCGTCCATTGAAACTCGCAGAGTGAAACATTAGACGTCGTTAACATGAAAAGGCTTATCTTTAGTTCCTCCTGCGTAACAGACAGGCAGCATCGTTTTTGATTGGAGCACAATAGAAAGCTGCTGTTAATGAATGAATTCATTAAAATACTAGGAGTATGGGGTATTATATAAAATTATGGCATAAAAATAGAACCGTAAATGGATGGCTGGTTAACCCTAGCTATTCGATTGGAAATAAATACGATTAAAAAATGTATCTGACTGTACAGTCAATTTAAACCCAAGTAGAGCTGTTCTACAAAAATTAATGTTATTGTATTTCCTAAAATAAACTATTAAAGACTAACTAGTATAAAATATTAACATTATTACCACCAGTAACTTTCTTTCTAAGGTATTGATGGTTTTTAGAATGTAACGCCCTTAAATTGCGACAGCAGATATATATATAAATACACATACATATCATACATACATACATACATACATACATACATACATACATACATACATACATACATACATACATACATACATGCATGCATACATACACACACTCTAGACTTACACTTCCTTATTTTTATTTTACACCCTTGTCTTACTACCCGCATTGACTAAACGTATTTTAGTTTCGTTAACACAGTAGAGATGTAGGGGAATGTATCCGCACTTTCATGGAAGGAGAGTGGAAAAAAAAAATAGTAATAAGAAATCCACTCTCAGAATCTCAATATTGAGCTATAACCTCCCCATTATCAACAAACTAAACTTGGTGAGACTGGCAAGTAAATCTTGCATTAAGTTTAACTTAACCTAGAACTAATTGCAAAATAATTATAAACGGATTCTCTATTAAAAAAAGTCTGATAAAAACGATGGAATAAAGTCTATCGAAGTCATCTCGGCTGTTAAGCCACCATCTTGAAAAATTGGCGGAAATAATTGGTCTTTGTAGTGAAAATCATCAACATCTTGAAAACTAAACAGTTTATTCCAAAAATGGACTGAAGATAAATTAAAGAGTATATATAACATTTCTTAAAAGAAAATGGGGGTTTTTGTATTCTCATTATGATGAATGGTCATATAAGTAAATACCTTTAGAATTCTAAAGTTCTCAGCTCACTCTTGCCAATCGTCTTCTTCAGACATTTTTTATATTTCGTTTGTCTAACTCACTTATTTCCTCCCTCCCGTTCGCAAACATGGTAAAGGGCGTGAATTTTAGTGAGAAAAATCATCTTTCTTGATTGGTCGGGTTTTCTTTTACATTAATTAGTGTTATCTTAGATTATAAATATGAAAGAAGGTAGAGGAAAGAGAGATAAGAACACATCAAAGAAACATTCGTTTGTTTTAGATGTTTCTATCTCCTCTTTACTGTATTTTCTCCCATGTATAACAAAACATACCTCAAATGCGAAAAGGGATTTTTCTTTAATCAAACTCTAAATTGTGAAAAATCGGTGAACTATAAATATAAATATATATTTTTAAAATATCGTTTAGTTGGTAATTTATGGACTAAATAGCACCCTTTTAGACTTCCATACTCCATTTACCATTTTATAAGGCTAAACTAAAGAATAAAATGAATAAGACCGTTTAAAACCTTCAATCTTTATTTTTCAATCCCACGCAAAGCTCCACAAATCATTTAATGCCCGCAACTTTTAAACACACGACGTTTCCCTACGGTCTGTTGTATAGTTTTTTTTCTCCATACAATAGGTCCCTAACTTTTTGAATCTGTTCTTTATACATTTATTATATATTATTGTATCACTACACGGCCAATGTACTCCTTTTATTTTCTTACGAATGGGCATTTGTTGCACCATTGAGAAAATATACATATATGAGCTGATCTTAGCGTTCAACATTAATAACATATCACTAGATTTTAATTAGTGTTATTTTAAAGGTATTTGTAATATCTTTCAAAAGTTACAGCTGAATATCACGTTCCTTGACGTATGAATACGTAAAAATAGACCCAATCGCTTTTTATAGGTGTCAGGAATGTCCATTTGTAATATAAGATGAGTGTATTAAAAATTATTCTCATGGAGATAGTATGTATGTATCATTAAAGAATGAATCCTATCAAAAACATCGATGTAAAAAACGTATACCTAGTTACACTGTATACAAATCATTAAATTAATCAACCTCGGAAAGAAATAAGATCTCAAAGATGGCCGAGTTCAACTCGCCAAGTTTTTCCAAATAACTTGTCACTTTTCTTAAGTTTATCTACGTGCGCAAATCTGATTTGAAGTCTCCAGCTAAGAGCAATTCGATAGACTTAATTAATAGAATTATAGGTAAAAACTCTTGATAGGATAAATGCATTCCAGAATATATTTTTTAAGAATATTGGGTTTATAGCGACTTGGTCGCAAAAGTGTGCGACTCATGTCTGCAGTTCTTAAAACTTTTTTTTTAGAATAAATAAAATATATCTTCAGTGCATGCATTTTTTTAAGCATAATAATCTTAATATTTCTTGAATACTTGTCATATATTTCCTGATATTTTATAAGAATAGTTTTCCTTAATCTTAAGTTTCTCTTCTAATTCCATTCTGTTTGTTACAAATTTTCAAGAACTGTTATTAGTATGTGTACAAAACTAAACTATATTTATGTAAGAATCAAATAGCCAAAGCTATTATTTATGCTTTTTAGTGAGGATTGCGCCATCTAGATATCAAGTTCTGAAAATTGAAAAATGACACCTGGACACGGGAATCGAACCCGAGCTTAGTACGCCAAAGGTCCCGGGTTCGATTCCCGTGTCTAGGTGTCATTTATCAATTTTCAGAATAAACTTATGTGCTGACTTAATATTTTGTTTATTTAGGCCCAAAATAATTGATATAATAACTGACCTTAACTAGTTTCCTTCTATCCCGCCTTGACAACAAAAAGTACAATTTTAATAGAAAGAACAGTTTAAAAAAATAATATCTCTCACCCGCTTTAATGGCCACACGATCTAAGGCGCTACTATCACAATGGACTGGACAAGATGATCAAGGCTAGAATTTCTATCGGGCGCACTGAGGGTGTTTTTCCAAAATTGTTTTCCACTTTACCTCCACGCGAATGAAGGTACGATTCTAAATATAGCCTTACTAATCCCTAAGACCATTAAAAGTAATTAGTACATAAGCGTATAGACCGATTGGCTATTAAAATGTGGTTATATATATAGACTAAATTTACTCTCAACTATTCATACGTCAAGACATGTGATCTGCAGATGTCCATAATTATATATATACATACATACATACATACATACATACATACATACATACATACATACATACATACATACACACACACTTAAGGACATCTGCAGATCACATGTCTTGACGTATGAATAGTTGAGAGTAAATTTAGTCACTTTTCTGTCTTCCTATGAAAATTGGAACTCTAGCTTGACGTTCTGAATCCAAGTCGTAGCCACCAGGTTACTGGAAAAGAATAATTACTCTGTCTAATTTTTACATGTGAATTTAAAAACTCAATCTACCTCAACATATAAGCAATATTTCTCTCATGTATCCTATTTTATTCTTTTTTTTAAAATAACTAGTATAATGAGTGAAACGAAATAATATACATTGTTGTAGAAATACTCCACCAAAGATCATACATGAACTACATTTTTTATCGGAACATTGAAATAAGAACATCTCTGTCCACCAAAGAGCAAAACAATACATTTCACATAGCAAAGATCCAGATAAAATATTAATATATATTTGCTTATACCACAAACTATTTGTTTTATAAATACATATTATATTAAGAATATTTTCATTTTGAATAGTACTGCAACTTTACAATGATAAGCTATTTCCTATCTCTAATAGTTGCGGATGATCAAAATTGAATATTTCCACTTATATAAAGTTCCCTTAAAGTCAATTCCACGGAAGAGTAAGGATTGCTATTATGTTTTTAATGTTAAAAGAGTACCTATATATATAAAATGTAATAAAACATTACTTATGTGCATTTCGAGAAAATCAATTCTTTCTCTTTTTATCCTTCATTAAACTACCCTTAATCTTAAGATTCGGGGGAACCTTATGATAACCATAAATACAAAGTTTTATCCCGATCGGTAAAATTTTTTCACCTCCAAGCCGAGATACAGAGGGTACCGCAAAAGAAATAAACAAAAAAAACAACTTTTTTTCTGTTTCAGGGGGTCATGAAACGTCGACATTTATCATAATCGCGAGGTTTTTTTTTTGGCGATCACAATACTTCTTTCTCCGAGGGATCAAGAGAAAGTAAAACCACAACTTGAATACAAAACATAAAATGTGTGTGTTTATATAATTCATCATTGAAGAGAATATTCTAGAATGACAGCGCCTCACATTTCTCTGTTTTTCGATGTTTCGTAAGAAGATGGCGGTCAAATTGCTAATTAAGTCACTGTGGTTCATTAGCACGGAAAATTGATGACGTTGCAAGGGGAGAGAAGCGGTGGGGATTTAAGAAAGAGGGGAGGGGTTGGTTGGATATATTTCCCCTCCTTCTCGGTTAACCCCCCACCCCCTCTTTCTCTTTCATAAGCCCTTAGATGATGGAATGAAATTGATTAAGGTTTTCTACGATCCTAGGACTCGGAAGAGTTCTTTTATAAAAGCTTTTCTTGAAGGATTACTTTATATTATTTTGACACTGCAATTATTATCACTACTATAATTTAATTAACAAGCTATCAATTTTTTTTAAAGAATGGTAATCAAGGTTTTGATATCCATGACGATGGACTAAATATAAAGCTTATATAGTCTGCTTTACCTGTTACATGGCTANGGGGGGGGGGGGGGGGGGGGGGGGGTCTGCAGGACTCAAAATCTAGGTCTAATAAATTGAGGATAGTTATTTTCTAAAATAGTTATCCACGAAAATTCGGGTATATTTTCTATCGACTATACCTTCCTAATCACTACTCTATTAGTATAACTAAAACGCTAGTAATCCAGACGCGGAATAAGACTTGATGCAACTTTTGGTCTATAAAAAGAAATAAATCATTCTCTCTACTTTTTTATTACAGCAATTTAATTATGACCTCAAAATTGAAGTAAGCGGGCAAGTGAAAGATTATGCCTTTCTTTCAGCCAGAGATACAGTTTTATTTTTAGTTTTTCCATTCTTATCTAGTTAGTAAAATAAAATTTTAGTCGTATTTCCCATAGTTTGGAAAAATAGTTTAGATTAAGGTATGAATACATACATTATTATTTTTCATTAAGTAAGGTTACATTGCTAGGATAATCAAGTCGCGTGGATTACGGTGGGCGAGGACATGAAGCTCTGACGGGTAATTATAGAACCGTGTTCGGGGTAGTGACTGGGAAACCCAATGGGAAAAGACCATTGAGAAGACCTAGACGCGGATGGGAGGATAACATAAGAATGAACCTTAAGAGAGATTTTGTAATAAGGGAGACTGGATAGAGCTAGCTCAAGATAGGGTTAGGCAGTGGTGGCTCATAGCTAAAATTAGTGGGGTTGCTGCTCCAGCAATTTTTTTAGCCTTTGTTTTAAAATTGTGTAAAAGGGAAAAAACATGTATAAACAAAAATTATTCAGGAACTTGATAACATCTTTCAAAAAAAAAACTTTTTTTCTTACTTTAACTTAAATTGTTACAGTTCAAGCTTGATCTATTTATTTTAAAATGAAATCCATTCTTCTTGTTTTAATTTGCGCAAAAATTTCAATAATTCTCTCCTTGATCTTTGGATGACAATTGAGAAAGTTTTTTCTCCATTGAAAGTACTGCAAACGCATTTAGTCTTTCTGTTAAATAAAATAACCGAAAAAAAATGAATCAAATAGAATAGCTGGAAGCAGAATAATAATCTAATTCTACACTCTTCTACACTTTATCACATTCAAGAATATGGTACACGGTTTTTAAGCAAAACACACGGAGAGTAAAAAAACCTTCCTTCCACCAACACGCCCGAGCCGGCACTGATAGAGCAACAGTGCTCTCTCTACCTGGCAGTCCCACCTTCCTCCCCACTGCCTCCTATGTGCGCATGCACACAACACCAAAACACCACGTCACTGTCACTGTGGAGAGCACAGTTCCATACAAAGATTTTTGTATCTTTTTCATAAACTGGGGGGTGGCTACTAAGTACTGACACTAAGCTTAAGGAATATATATTGTACTACACAAATAAATAAAGAAAAAAGGACTCGTTATATTAAATGTTATCGATAATATCAAATGGAAATAGGGAGGGCTGCAGTTCCACAGTGCCCATACACGAGCCACCACTGGGGTTAGATGGCGTACTTTTTTAAGTGCTGCAATAAACTTTCGAGCTCATAATGTCGTAAAATATGTAAATAAGTAAGTTTAATACTTAGTGTAATATAAATAGTTACAATCAATGACAACCATACCTAGAGTAGCACAAAGGAAAGTTAATTTTAAGAGATCCGATGATATCTAGATTGGGGCTAGAATCCCGTTTGGATATTGTCAATATTTTTAATGGTTTTCTATTTTCCCTACACGCAAACACGGATACACTTTCTCTAAATTCAACCTTACTCATCCCTAACTCCTTAGAAAAAAGCGTTAGGACTATATGACCTTCTTTTGAGAATTTGCAAGCCAGATGCAACATATAAAAACCTTAACGGGATTCAATTTATCTTGGTTCTGTAAAGATAACATTATTTTCATAGAATCATTTTGAAATGTACTTTTCATTAGTTGGTGATTTACTTTGTTTACGTTTAAAGGCAAGTTAATGGAAATATTATAAAGTTAAACAAGATAAACTCTGAAGTGAGGTCGCCGCTATATCATTGAAATATCTTACTTTCCCAGCGGTGGTTTTATCTCTATTAAATATACCATATAATTTAATTCAACGTAGAGGGATATATATTTATACCCGTAAATCCGCCGCTACCTACCGGGGCTCCCATTTCCCCCCATTCCCCCGTACCCAAACATTGTATTGCTATTTTTTTTTAAGTTGCAGGTACGCCGCTGTGTTTGTAAGACCCCCTTGGGCTATTTTATAATGACACTGTTGTTCTACTGTCTCGTCCCGGGCTCACCCGCCTCGCCGAGTGAGATTTCCTAAAAAAAAGGGGGGGGGGGTCAAAAAGGGAAGGCTTTGTATTCCTCTTTAACAACGTGCCCTTATTTTGAGTGAATTTTCTTTCAGTTTAATTTGTGACAAATATTATTTGATAATACTATGCACTTTTTTTATTTACGAGTTTCGCGTCTAACCATCGGTCTTGAATTTTTGCATATTAACACAAAATGAGCTAGTAAGTGTGGAAGAAGAGTGTAAAACTATTTATGAGAAAAAATATCTTTGTATACCCGACCAAGATTCAAAGCTTGACCTCTTCGCCATTGGAAAACCAGATCAAACGATATTGTCACCTTTGAGATCGTGTGACGACCCACCGCCCCCTTTTCCCGCTGGTGTGGATTTAGAGTTTTAGGAAACTAACGTCAAAACATTCGTTGGTGCAGGTGTAAACAACATATTCTTTAATAACGATTGTCCGACACCTTAGCTTAGTCAGTAGCGTGTACAGTAGCCCCATGGCTTCTTTGGTGCTGACTGACAGCTCACAGTTGACTTCTGACGGCTTTGAAAAGTTACCAGACCAAATTATGTATGCCTACGCCGAACCATTTGATCTGCAAAAACATGTGTTTAGAAGCTGTTACTTCTGACAGTCAACATTTAGGTGTATACCTAAATGTTGACTGTCAGAAGTCAGCTGTGAGATGTCAGTCAGCACCAAAGAAGCCACGGGGCTACTGTATATCTGATAAACTAAGGTCCGGAGTTCGATTCCTGGCATGACGGAGACATTTTTCATTGGTGAAATGTGGGTTACCCCTTTCTTAGTTATGAATTAACGGCCGGGGGCTGAATGCTGTGTTTGTTCTATATTTAAGTTAGTTTATAAGTCGTATGCTGATTTAATCAATCGGTTCCTAAAGTCCACGTTAAATACCTCAAATAGATTACATTTTATAACAATACATTATTTGGGTTTTAGGGGGAGCTACAATCCGTTCACCCTAAAAGTAGCAGTCCTGCCTTGATGTATTACATTATGCCCCCATGTTATAAGCTACACAATAGTATAACCATGCAAGGTAAAAAAATAATAATCGTACGTGCTACGTATTATATGGGCTTTTATTTAAACATATAAGGCATATATACCACGTGCAAAGAAACGGTTGGGTGTGAGATATCCATAAGTTTTTTAAAGCATATCCAAGCAATGAATGTTTATTAAAAAATTGTTACTGTAGGAAAAAATAGTTTTATAATTTATATGCAATTTATAATAAGTACTTCGCAAGAGAGAAAATTGATGACTTTACTATGATAATAATAATGAGCTAACAATATTTTTTTTTTTACAAGTTATTTAAATCTCTATTTTAATATTATATAGTTTTATTGAAAACATTCGGATTCGGATGTAAAAAAACTTTGATCGGAATGAATACTTCGTTACAAGAATGTATTTTCGCTCGCCACAGTTTAGCCAACCCTGTCATAGATACTTGTTTGAAATTGATTAAAAAATATGACTTTCAAATTCAAGTATTTAATATCACATGAACTGATGGCTTACATGCATACTTATTTTACTAATACAATTTTATTTTATATAAAATATAGCTACTGTTTATTACTATGTTTCTCTTGTTCCGTGAGGTTTATTTAGTCGTTTAATGTATTACTATTGATTTCCTAATGAACATCCTGTCTTCACGTCGCGCGTGCGCAGTTCCACCCTTGTACGTAGAGCATTCAGTTCGTTTAATCACCACTAGATAGCAGCGCTCGACTAGAGTTTTAACTCTGACTAACAGATGTAGATGCTGTCTTCCTTTACAAAATATTCTCACTGGAACGTTTTACATTAACTTAAAAATATTATTTAGTGCCACATTCGAGCTATTTCCAGAAGCTAGGTATACAAAATAACACAAACGTGAATTTTAATTAGAGTTCTTTTTTTAGCACAGCGTCTTACTACCCGTTCAAGTTATATATTTACGAGTACGTACTAATTATGCTAATGAGTTGGGAATTATTAAGACTTAGTTTGAGGAAGTTTACCCGCATTTGCGTGGAGGGAAAGTGGAAAACCATTTAGGGAAAACCACCCTCGGTGTACCCGACATGGATCGTCGAGCCCCGATTTCTCCCCTCTACGCAAATGCAGGCTCATCTATTCTCAATTAAACCTTCCCAATCCCTAACCCATTAACGTAATGAGTACTTAAGCGTATAAACCGAACGGGTAGTAAGATGTGGTGTGAAGTAAAAAAATAGTTGATTGTTTTATTTGGCTTCTCATAGCGTACCACAGGTGGTACATGGGGCACAGTTTGGGAACTACTGGTCTAAAGCATCCACTCACACAATATACAGGTTTGTCGATGGGGCTCGATCCCGGCTGTGTGTGCACAGTAAAGCTCTCCTAATTGGTTTATTAATCTCACTCCACTCAAATTAGATTAAATTTAATCTAAAACCTTCTTCATACCAACCCAGTTCATTGGTGTAAATATGCAATTATATGGCAAGCAGATCTCATTGAAAAGTCCAAACTGATGGTGATTTCAAAAAATTAAGAGCCACTAAAAATTAAAATTGGAAACCAGGAGTTGGAAATAATTGAGCAATTCAAGTACCTAGGAATCCTGCTGACAAATAATGCCTACTGAACTTTAGAAGTTAGGTCGAGGATCCCCATGACCAAGGAATGCTTTCAACGAGAGGTAACTGATGACCAGAAAGTTGAGTTTGAAACTGAGGAAGAACTGATGGAATTCTACATGTGTAGCACTGCGCTGAACGGAGCAGAAAATTGGACTCTTGGAAGATGAAAAAATAAATACTTTGGGGAGCTTTGAAGTGTGTTACTGGAGAAGAATTGAGAAGCTCAGGTGGACAGACAGGGAGGCTGACAAAAGAAAAATTTCTGAGAAGAGTGGGTGAGAAAAGAACCATTTTGGATCAGATTCTTCGGTACAAAATTAACTGGAACGGATACATCCTTAGGAGGAACTGTCTTCTGCACAAAGTCATAGAAGAAAAGGTAGAGGATTCAAACATTAGTTGACTTGAAGGAAAAAAGAAAATTCCTGGGGCTGAAGGAGGAGGCAGAGGACAAGGCGCATTCTCCGACGATGAAGATCGCACTGACAAAAGGAATAGACCTGTCGTAAGAGAGGACACCTAATAACAATGCAACTCTTCCATACAGGGGATAAGATAAGGGGAACAACTAGTCCATAGACTTTTTTTTACGGGTTATACTTTCCAAACCAAACTAGTGTTTCAGCACCTGACTAATATAATATATTAGCTCTTGAGCAGAAAACACATTCAACCATCTTGTTTTGACCACAAAAGTGTTCTAGAGGAAACCTCCATTTCACATGTGATAAACCTTTCGACCTTGATGAGATTCAACCCCGGTACCCTGAATTTTGAAAGTAATTCGTAACCGACTGAGCCAATTGTGTCACAGTTTCTAACTTTGGACGAAGTATTTGATGTCTTTAAACGTTGCTTTAGTCCTCTGTAATTAAGTAGGATTTGAATCCTTTGCTCTTTATCACCGCCTCTTACTACCTGTTCAAATTCTTCGCATATGGTAATTTCTCTTACGGGGTTAGAGACCGAGAGGGAAGTATTTTAGAGGTAATATAGCCGCATTCACGTGGAAGGAGAGTGGGAAATCATTTTATGATAAAACACCCTCAGTAGATCTAACTGGGGCCTAATCCCCGATATCCCCGTCATCAGCAGGCCAACCCAACACGAGAGTTATGCCTTTTAGACCATTCGGACACTGAAGTGGGTGATTCGAATCCTGTTAGAGTTAGAAGGCGAGGGGATAATTCTTCAAGTGGGGGACGAGCGAGGCGGAATTCAGCCTGTGTGTAGTAACAGCTCAAATTGTGATAAACTCTAGCAAAGGTAACATCAATTTACAAGTTGATAGCTCTGAAACCGCAGTCCAACTATATGAAAGAAACAATCGTCATTGTTTTACTACCACGACCCACGTCTTACTACCATTCCGGGCTATCTGTCCAAATTACTTTAATGGGGTAAGTAGGATAAGTATGAAAAATGTATAATATAGAGTAAATGTATCCACACTTGCGTAGAGGCTTTGTATAGGCTCCATAAGATAACTCCATAAATCAGGCCATAATTGGAATCCCATGCTCCCTTTCATCGTCAAATCATACAAGAAGAGACTGACTGACCCCTTTGTCAAAGTGCGTACCCAGGAGGGATTCATCACGTTCTAAAGGTGACCTGGTGGTCTAGGGGTAAGGTGTCGGATTTCTGTTCTGGGGTCCGGGGTTCAATCCTCGGCTCCAGCACAGATTAATCTGATTACCAAACCTTTCCTTCACCCCTGACAAGACGTGTACTAAGCACAACTTGTGAATGTGTGGAATGCCTGATCTCCAGCGTGGTTCGGATCCCACGTTAAACTGTAGGTCCTTCATTTCATCTCACAATCACCCCACCATTACACATTAGCGTAAGTGCGTATAACCCGAACGGGTAGTAAGACGCGAGGCAAATAGTAATAATAAATAATAATCACGTCCTAAAAATAAAATTAGTTTTATTCAACTGCTGAAGAGTGATTATTAAAACATTCTTGCGTATTAATTTCCTCCAGTAAGGCATAATTTAGTCCTTCCCTGTCTTTTGAATCCTCATTCTTATTTTTCTTTCACACACACAGAACAAATATGCCTTACCCTCACTCCTCACCAGACCATCACATCCCTTTCTTTATACCCTAGAAATAGGAATCTCCCATTTACTATCACACATACAGCCCCAAGACAGACGCCGGAACCACTGGATCCCGGCCGGCGTCTTTGCGTGCTGGAATCCATTCAAGGCCGGTTCCGCCGGCTAATTTTCCATCGAAAGGCTTGCAAGTCACGTGCCTTTAGTTCCTCGATTCTTCTAGTTTCTATTCCGGCCAGGAGACATCCCATTTTTTTTTATGAATGTAAGATATATATACTACGCTTATGAAATACATAAATCGTATTGACTTATTATCTTATATTTTTTTAGATTATCGCAATTTGGGTCCTGGAAAGGTTTGAGATCTATAATAAGTGTTTTTCATTAGTTGCTTCTTTATGGTAACAAATAATGAAAATTAGATCAGATTTATTAGTATAAATTCCGTAATCGGGCTTACAGTCTTGTTTCTATTAAGATTTCGCGAGGTGTTAAAAAGTTTCAATTTCTGTCACTCTCTAAAACAGAATAAAGACAATTTTATGGCACTGGAAAAATCTATCTAAGCTCCCATAAAATTCTAAGTTGACCGATAATTTCAAATTTTAAAGTGTATGGTGGTTTTCCTTTACAGGTGCGTTTGAGGTTTTTTTTAAACATATCCATCCTTTCCTAAAAAAAACTCTGAAAATCTAACATTTCCAGGTGAATGTTGATACAGGTCTTAATATTTACCTTTTTTGGTATTTTTTATTTAAACTAATGTAAGAAACTATTATCAAATATTGGACTTAAAACACTTAGCACACACACACAAAAAAGGAGGTTATTTGTACTTGATACCACACCTACATTCCAATTTTCATAGTAAGACAAATATAATCTACTAGATCTACTTACACGTCAAGTCATGTGATGTGTAGATGTCACTAATGATAGATATTATCAATCCTTATATAGTAGAACGTTATCAAAACTGACCACCATTTTTTTCATCTTTCCTGATGAAAATTGCACTATATATTGAACATGTACCGCCATGGGTGAACACTTTGACAAAATGTAATATTATTTGCAATAATTGGGAGGTAAATTTTAGAATTCATATAAGGTGTCCAGTATTTATTTAATTCAAAAAAATATATATAAATAACATATTATCTCTTAACAACATTAAACAAAAATTGTTATTATAATGGAACATATTCTAAAGTGTTTTGACGCGGGCTCTGCGCCAGTTCGCGAAGTGTTTGGCCCGATAGCAGACATACCCATTTAAGGCCCTTGACTCTGTCGAGTGCAAGTCTAAAACCCATTTTGTGGGATAGTGGTCTTCACAACTGACCAAGTATCCTTCCGCGCCAACAAGAACAGATGGATCATGGAAACTGTAGATGGCACTAGCTACCGGACAGGTCTTGCGTAAAAATCAGTGATATTTGAAAATATCAGTTTTTTCGAAAACGAGTGAAATTTTCATGTTAATATTTTCAACACCCCTTCTAAGATAATGTATCGATATTGGTTAATTGTTACTTTTCTTATTTTTTGTTACTAAGCAGGCAGATTTTTATTGAAAAATGTCAGTTTTATCGATATTTGATCACTGTTAAAATCATAGAGGAGGTGTGTATATAAAAAGTTCAACTTAATCAACATGCTTCTATTCTTGAACAAATTGTTTCCAAAAAGAAAATTTTAAAACAATACAAATACTTGAAGATAACCGTTTGTTCCAACGGCTCTGTCCACGCCAAATGAAAAGGAACAATCGCCTTAGTTGAAAAATGACACCTGGACATGGGAAACGATCTCGAAGGCCTTTGGCTCAGTACTCCAATGCTCTGACCACTGAGTCAGCCAGGAGATTTCCCATTTACAGGCTCATTTTTCACTCATATTTTAAGACAGAGTCCGTGATGAACGTGCTGATAGTAGGCGTTTAAACTGATACCAGACTTACGTGTTTTTTTTAGCACCGCGTCTTGGTATCTGGTAAGGCTATACGCGTATGTACTAATTACGTTAATGATTCAAGGATGAGGAAGGATTAATCTAAAGGAAGTTTACCGCATTTGCGTGGAGTGATATTGTACTTATTTTTAAAACCCTACTCAGTACGCCTGAACAGGATTTGAACTCCGACCTCCCTTTCATTAGCAGTCTAGTACAACACTAGAGTGACGCTTTAGGCCATGTGGCCACCGATTATTAAATCAATTTATATTTGTAAAGCTGATTTATTAATAAAATATTTTTATGTAAATGTGTGGTATCTTCTCTGGGTCTACCTTATGTGCATGGTTGTATCCGTACCTAAGATAATTTACATAAATAGTCGGTAAACCTTCTCAAACACATTCGGTTTGAATTAAGTCTAAACCAGCGTCAGTCTTATTAAGAACTTTCTCCACAATTTAATGTTAACATGTTTTTTTTACAAATGTTTCAAAAGTTTCAGCAAAATTAGACAAACAAATGTATACTTTTTTTTACTAAATAAATAATAATAAGGCAAGTGAAGTAATGTTGGGAAAACCTAATAAACGAATACTTTTAGCAAGAGGATTTGTAATTAAATATAATACTTTGTTTGTTCTATAGTTTATTTTAAAAAAAGGCTTTCGTAATAAGCGATGTAAAACTGTCATTACCACACATGAATTTTCAAACTTGCTACTAATTTCCTGTTAGTGTAAAAATTCTAGTGACACATTTAATGAAGTTTGATATCCATTTTAACAACATATATTGGTTTTTAAAATTAACGTTTTAAAATGAGAACAATATTTTCACAAATAAATTAAACAAAGCTCAGAGCTAGCTAAACCTCTTAGAAGGATGTTAAATAAAGTCTCAAAATGTCTGATTCTCAAAGGTTTCATATCAACAGACTTAGCTCTATTACGAAATGAGAATGCTAATTCATATTTATCGTCAAGATCTCATTTTCCCGCAAGTCCTTACACCCATTTCATTAACCTCGTGTAGGGAAGGTGAATTTTAATAAAAGTGAGCAGCAATAACCATACGACAAGAATGTACTCTTTTTCCTGATAGGCATTAGGGCAGTGGCTCCTAAAGGGGGCTATGGGATTAACTAGGGGGTGTTCGAGATGGGGCCCCTAGGAGCGCAGTGTTCGCTTATTTACGACTGATCGAAGTACTTTTTTCGCTTCAAGTTTCTGCTCTTGCAATATGCACGGTGCTGAAATATATTGGAAACTATCGGAGTATGAAGTAAAAACGCCACGAGAGCTCAAGTCAGACCATTATACCCGTAGAAGAGAGACTACTAGAGAAGTAGCTCTCGGGAAGTATTACCGAGTCATGGATAGTAGCGCTATGTGGCTGTATCTCTAACTAACAGACGTTCTGGTGGCATATTCAAATCTCATTGCTTTTAATTTTATATTTATGATTTTGTATTATTATTTTTGAGTGAGTAATTGGAGGAGGAATAGTGGAAGGAGAGGGAGCTGGATGTAGGAAATAGTTAATATTTTTCAATTAAACCTAGCAGAGTTTAAATACATCAAATAATTAATTCATAGTTGTTCTGCCATTTATAGAGCTTTAATTTTGATTAAATCAAGTGCATACCCAAATGAATTTTTTTAACTGTCTGTTGTACTATCAATAATTAAACTAATTTAGATGCAGAATTAGAAAATTGTATCAACTTTCATATAGAGGGAATCTTAGAGCAATATAAGTGCATTATATTTGTATTTAAAATTGCCAGCGCACTTTTATTCATGGTAAGGACATAAAGATTTGTCTTGGATATCATATTTGCACATTTCAGAAAGCAAAGATGAAATTTTATCTGGTGTGACCAATTATGTTACCTATTTTTCGTTCAAACAAATCACACTTAAATTATGACATTTAGATAAATGGGATTTGTTATTCAAGAATAAAAAACATCACGAGGAAATATATATTTATCACACTTAACAAAGCATAAATTTTCACTTTACATTTAATGGATAGAGAACATATATACATACAAATCATTTACAAATTTACTCACTTCCAATGAACAACTAGAATTAATCAGGTAATTAATTATTCCCTGGATTAATAAATTTAAGCATTGCCTTAAATACTTATATGAATTTGCAAATTTAAAGTCCTTAGACTTTCATGAACCAAGATAAACGAGTGTTGGTGTTAAGAGAGAGATTAGTCAAATCATTCATGGCGATAAGGCGAAGGCTTCCAACTTGGATTCTTGTGGGAGTTCGCAAACCAAATATTGATTTTAATATATTTTTGAGGTTTTTCACTTGGTATAAATCTATTTTCTTAAAATACTGGAGTTTTTTTCTATTACTGTATGACTAAACATTTTTTTTCCTCATTCGATATTAAAATTAATTATGAAGACTACTCAAACCGGTTCATGTTTTTATTTTAATTAACTAATGGCGAGGGAAATTAGGGGGGGTCGCGGTGAATAATGGTTTGTTTCAGGAGGTTTGAAATCAGTAAAAGTTTGAGAACCACTACAAATAGGAGTTTAAAAAATATGTGGTCACCCCGAGAAATTTGTATTAATGAGTAAGACATGAAACATTGTTAAATAACTATTTATAATTTATATATCAACGTTTCTATTTATAATTTTCAGCCATGCACGAATTGAATCGTCAAGCAAATAATTGTGTTAGGTTATTAAGGCAATACATGCTAAGTTTGAAAATATTTAATGCATAAAGACTAAACAAATACCTTAAAAGCTATTTATACAGAATAATTATAGCATTCCCAGATTGCTTTGATCTTCAGCACAGTAATATATTAGATCTTAAATGTAACTTTGTGGATGCCGCATACTTGATGATAATGGCAGTTCCTAAGTTACAAAAACCACTTTACAAGCCTTTCATCTCTAACACGTTGAAAACTATATTTTGGAGAAAAAAAACACTCCTTAAGTAATGTGAGTGGCCATTTACAACACATCTCAGTGCCCCGCTAGTCATACCTTGATCTTTCAGTGGGCAAAGGGCCAGAGCACCGACGAAAAGTTCAAGCATTGCCTTTATTTGACTTGTAAATGCATTAGAGCTGTCAAAAAAAAAACAGAAATAACAATTAAACGCTTGTTAATGTGCGCAACACCACAAAGACGTTAATAGTGACAATAACTTTATGACGGTTATTCATTTGGGAAAATACCAAGCAAATTAATTTTTCATAACCTATACATACATAATCATGACCAAAGAATAAAATATAGGAAGAAGAGATTGAGGAGACTGAAATTTTCTTTTTAAATTTCAGAAATTTGAGCTCTATGATTTAAGTTAATTTATGAATAATGTCAGCAATAGAGACTAGTTTTAAATTTAATCTAATTTTTAGAAAAGTACACTAAAAGTACCATTAATATCCGCACAAATAACAATGCCTACAAAAATTCCAAATAGTTAGACACTCTTAACAGCAAGAAATTCGATAACTTCAGATTTGTTCGTTTGTATATTAATTTTTACTGTAAAATAATGCTCAAAATAGCATTGATTGATCAAATGTGTATCCTAGCAGTCAAGTTTTTATTAAGATCCCTAAAATCTAAAGAGGATATTTTTTCCGAGGCAAGGTCAAAGCTGATAGTTTTTTGGAAGCAAAGTCTAAATTTTGAAATTTTACACATGTTTAACATATTCATAATAAAAAATATTCAACATTTAAATTTTAATGCACACATGCACAAACCATTTTCTCAGAGGAACTTTTTATTGGTGATATAACCATTCATAAAAACTAAATGAAAACAATGAGTGTATGCTGAACATTTCGTAGTAGATTGCCTAGCTGGTTAATTTGTGGTAGCTGCTATTGTTTTACTTAAATAAGTACACAATCATAGAAAGAGGCAAAGGTTTCTCCTAACCCTGCAAGAGACAAAATGCAGCCTTTAAAATATTCGTTAAGTCCATTCATTTTGGCATTTTATTGTAAATATAATAAAACTCCGCAGGCATTCCTCGGTACACACACATTACAGTAAAGATTAGTTCTTATTTGGTTATTCTTGTGTATTAGATATTGGGGATACACTATAATAATGAATAAAAACTTTACTCCAGTACGTTATATATATATTGATGTCGCAGAAATTGCATGAATGCACCATCCTTTTACGCAATAACTTCATCACTCACCTTACTAACACTAGCCATAAATCAGGATTGTTAATTTTGTTGACATTAAAATTGGTTCACTATATGACTCAGTGTGGTAGCTAGCTAATCATGTACCCTTAACATTAGTTTCGCGAACCCCACTTTCAGACCCACTGATTTAGCATAAAATAACTTTGCAAAAGGTTTCGCAGATACTATTAGCCTTTGTAAAAAAACATATTTAACAGACAGGGATATATTTAATCCTTTAAACATCCCCATCCCCCGCCCCTCCCCCATTTATCATTTAGAGGACACAGTGTATCTAATCTACTATTTAATGCAGATTTGTTTCAGTAAATGGTTTCAAAACAATTATTTACCCAAAAATATCAACTTATATTAACTAACAATTGTATACATATTTATAATATACATACATACACATCATACATACATACATACATACATACATACATACATACATACATACATACATACATACATACATACATACATACATACATACACATAGTGAAAACCATTTGATCGATTACATGTATAAACACTTTACCAAAATCTATTTACATGAGCTTTACAAAAATGTATATACTTTTAATAAGAGAGCCTTCTCAGCTCTTAAAAAAATATAAATTATTTCTAAAAAAATCAATGGGAGTCAATCTAAATATTTATGAGTTTACATTACTTCAAGGAGCTCTGTCCCATACATTATTTAACATTATTGTAAATGACCTCCCCATCAAAACTTTTTCAAATAACAAACATTAAAACTTTTGCTTGATGACAACTTAATAGTTTAAATATCAGAAAAACGCAACCATCACAATCAATTATTTATAACAATGGCTAACACAATAAATATTATCTCCAAAGAGTGGGATAATATGCTAGTTAAAACAACGAATACAAATTTTTCACCCATTATCATCAAATACCAACAATCACAATACGTTTGAAAAATGAACATATTTAGAATAAAAGGAATGTAACAAGTACCTTGATGTAAAATTTGATTAAAAATTAACATGGAAATAATATACATGTTGGCAGAAAAATCTAAGGATACTCTACATCAATATTAAATACTAGACCCCCCCCCCGCAATATTATTTTCAACACACATATTGAAGAATCATCATAGACTCTAACATAAAATATGAGTGACTATCGAAATTTTTATGAGGAATAAATTAAATTTTCAAAATAAAATATAGCCTATGCTACTCGCTGATATGGTAGCATTATATTGGTGAAAGAATTTTTAAAATAGGTCCAGTAGTTTTTGAGTTTATCCATTACAAACAAAAAAACCAAAAACCAAATCTTTCCTCTTTATAATATTAGTGTAGACTACGTGTAAAACACACATTAAACCATGTGCTAGATGTTGGTGAAACTATTATCCCGGCACCTCAATCTCACCCTAAAACATAAAACACTCGTGCAAGTTCAAAATAAAGCCATGAGACTTGTTACAGGAGCAGTCATGACTAACCCCATCACGGCATTACAAACATACACCAAAAAATCCATGGACAGCTGACAGTCTTTGTTCGAGGGACAAACATCTTTTAGATAACCGAGCATCTCTCTTCTTTTTTTTTTAATGGGTGGCCACACTCTAAATATACTTTAGCTTTTGGAGTTAAGTAGCTTGCTTGAGGCACTTTCACTATGCCCAATAAAGCTTTAAGGCGTTCTCACTTAAAAAAAGTTAATTAGTATACATGTGAAATACAAGAATATAATTAAATGGCAGAGTGTGGGATGGGGAGAGCTAGGCACAGGACGATTACAAACTACCGACAAACTTTAAGGGGGTGAGTCAAGGAACTTGCGGTTGCGGATCCTTGATTGCGGGTAGTAAGACGCTGTGATAATAATAATAGTTAAATGAAATGTAGAATGTTATTTGTAATAATAAGTTGTACTAAAGTGATTACTATGAGCCATTGACATTTTTACATCCCGACATGTTTTGCCCAACTACACAGTAAGGAAGCTTCACCACCGATGGTTTCCCTATTTCAAAACAATTCAATAGGCCTACTTCCTCCAAACACCTCTGTAAAGTCTGTTGGTAGAGTTCAGAATCATTCTGTAGTCTATACGAAACAAATATATTCTAACAAATGTTGCTAGCTCTGAACATTGATATCTGAAATAAATAATAAGGGGTAGTCTTGAGCATAGGAGCTAATGTAAGTTTATTTGAGAGAAGATCAAAGTTGGGGTACAGGGAGTACATGGGATGTCATGTAATAAGGATGGAAAAGAAGAGAACACCAAAGATAATGGAGATTAGGTATAAAGGAAAAGGACCACAAGGGAAACCAAGAAAGAGGTGGGAGGGGCAGATAACAAATGTTTGTGAGAGGATAAGGATAGATGGAAGGAAGTAATACGTTGGAGGCATTTTACTAAATTGACCAAGCCACATGCTGGAAGCATTTGATGATGATGATGATCTTGGATCAAAAGTTACTTAAGCCCAATACTTCACCATGTTTTCACAAGTGACAAGGCTTATTAAGTTCCTAGTTTGTCTCAAAGTTGTAAAAAAAAGTTTGCTATTAATTCCAAATATCTCAATTGATTAAGTGTAAGACAAGTTGTTACACCTAAACTTCGCCAGATTAAATAATTTAAATAATTAGGGCTCTCTCTCTCTCTGCGGTAGTGTGTTAAGGCTAACATGCTCTGAAATAGGAAGACAGGGTTCTCTGTTTAGGTAAATTCTGATCATGTGCAAAGGAAGGGATTTGTACATAAACTGGTTTCACAGCCTCATTATAGAAAATTGTAGATTTATTACATTTACATTAATAATTCACACTCCTGATCTATAGATGAGTAAGACTTGTATTATTAAATTAATACATAATGCTGATAGAACTTGAGGCTTTTGAGTCACTGTTTCAAGTTATCTGATATACATGTACGGTACAAAACTAAGAATGATAATTGTGTTGTTTCTTTCCTATTTAATAGCCTACATTCATACCTTGTGATGATCTAAGTCCCATTTTCAATTATCTTCTGTAAGGACTTTGACATACTAGGTTTTTTTAAGTAACAAAATGTCCGATTTCATCAAATGTATTTACAGTAGGTTTATGATATTCTAATTTGTTCTTCGGGGTTGTATTTTGAGTTGTATCTGTAGAAGAAATGGAGATTAAAATTTGATTAACCTGTTTGCACTAATTATTAACTACTAATAATGTAAAGAAATAAAGTTTAATTGAGACACATACAAACACAAGAATGCACCCACATAATGTTTAGAAGTACATAGTTTTGGGGGGACTACTTTTCAAATAGGCTAGGTGAGTTTGGTTTTGAATGGTTAATGTAATGCTTTATATAAATAAACCTGGCGTGCGTGAAGAGCTCGTAACTAAACACAACAAACATTAAAAAGTATTGGTGTTAGAGGAATGAATCTTACATCAAAATAAAATTCCGTTCATGACGATCATTTCGTACAGCCATAACACCCATCTATTTCAATTTGAAAAAAAAACTTTTACACAGGATGAAAATATGTCTGCACTAAAAACCTCATTATAGTTCTTTCATTAGAAAACAATTTTTTCAAACTAAACTAATTGGAATATGGGAATTTTAATAATATGCTCATGTCTTTTAAGGTTATTGTAACGAATTATGAAAAAACTACTGTGGTTGTACAAGTAGTTTACGAGAAACGGGGAGTTAAGTTTTAGAACTTTCGAGTATTTGATTGTGGTAAACAAGATGCCTCTCAGATTTACCCGACAAGAACTTAAAAATGTGTCCATCTTAAGCGCTTGAGTCGTGAATTCAAATATCGTCTACACTATGCAATACCCTACGAGATAGGGTGTCCTATCAAAATAAGTGAGATTCCCCCCACTCCCTGCATTTTCAGTTATATGTATAGGTATTAAGTAGCTACTAATCAAGCATTTTTAAATAATAATTAAGGTTGAATGCTGTAGAAATGTGCCCGCATTTTCACAGAGAAAAAGTGGGAAAGCATTTAGGAAAGGTGGGGATCGGGGGCCGCCGGACCCCCCTGGGAAAATTATATTTCTACATCATTGTTTAGCACTGTGTTAGGCTCAGCTAACCTAGGGGTCTTAAAATATGATTTACTTAGTATATTCATTTTAAATATTTAGGCCTATGCCTATAGAATATGAGCTTTTCAGTAATAAACTTGCTAAAACAAAAACCTCCCAAATTGTGGCTAGCATTACCCTTAGGCACATATTAAAAGAATGACTCACCTTGGTATGGTAGTTCGAACTCTTGGACAGGAATACTTCCAAATTAGTTGAATCCTAATCAGGCCCACTATCTAGACCTATAAAGCTTATTATGGAAGCTTCTTGTTTCAAGGCATGTTTTATCGGTTCTTTACTGGAACCTAAAAAAACAAAAACAAAGTTATTATCAGGTAACAAAACTTGATGTTAAGTTCAATGTTAAACTTAATTTACCTTTTTTTGCGAGAGTTTTTTTCATACCTCTAAGTAGAGTGATTGCAAATGTACAGCTCCAACAATTATCTTTTTAAAAAAATAAGGGAATAGTACTCATAATGATATTGCAATTAAGGAATTAAGGACTTTTAGATTTAGCTTTAACTCAAATTTAAATATTTTAAGATTAATTTTAACGAACAAAATGATACGGTGGTTCAAGAGTTCATTATTAAGATACATCATGCAAAATTCAACAAATAATTTTACATGCGATCATAAATATCACAATGGTCATGAGCCTAATATTAACTCTTGCTACTGATCGCAACAGTGTGTTCGAAAGCTGCTGTGTGATTTTGTGAGTTTTCTTTTGATTATATATTAAATTAATGGAACGCAACCCCGCACGGACTTTCTCGCTCTATTGTTTAAAAATGGAAATATTTACCCAAAACACGTGTTATCTGTGAAACAAGATTTGGCAGCCTTGGTGAAAATTCGGGGATGATAAACAAAGATCGTGTCATTTAGGCAAATTTTTATTTAGACAGTTCTGAACAGTCATTAAAAATAAAATATAAAAACTGTTGATAGCCAACTGGGAATGAACACCAAAATTCAATATTAAAATGTAATTTATATTATGGGGCGACATCAGTAGATAGGCCTATTAATATATGATCATTACACCTACCTAACCAAATTAAACCTAACTTTAAATTTGCAAATAAAAACCTAGGTCCTAAACAACAATATTGATAACATAGGCCTAAACATGTTAAAGTTTGTAGGGTAAGATAATGTCATATATTATTGTAATAAAAAGGATCATGGCTCAAAACACAGGTTTGTTAGTGTTTAGATCTGGACTTATATTTTGATGAGATGTTTAAATGTTGTAAACGTAGACAAATATGTTAATAGTTGGTAATAATTTTAGTATAAATTAATTCTCCATGGCCTTTTGATATGCTAGGCCTATTTAATTATTAATCAAGTTGATTGCTATCTTTAATCGGAAAGGGTGTCCTATTTATGACGATTTGGATAGATTTAGGTTTACTTACAATGACTCGAATGCTTGTTGAAACTTCAGAGAACATAATTTTTTGAAAGTAAAATAACAAAACTAACCAAATGTTATTAGGGACTACCTATTTTCTAAGTTATATATTCCTGCTGACATGTTGGGCAAAATTTAATAAGGCACGCAATAACGGGCTATCAAAATATGCAACATTTTTTGAAAGATTAATGATCCTTAGGACCACAGAACCATACCAATACATATCCGTTTTCTAACTCGTAGAGAGTGATTTATCTAATAACATTTTTGAAAATTAAGAAATCTAGAACTTATCGATCAATTAGAATAGCTTGTGTTTTATCTATACGTTTTAAGAAATTGATACTGTCTTATAGCTCCGGTGTTACAGAATGCTCTTGCAAACAAAACTATAACATTTGCTAGTCAGACACATCAGAACCAAGGCTGCAAGAGGATATTGCAATAGTGTATAACCTGTTGTGACCAACCGGGAGGATCTATAATCTCCCTGTCCTTGTTGATATAAATCCTAATAAAATAAGTTATGGACATTCATAAAAGGTAAACTTGTATCTGTGAGCTAAACCTGGATATAAGAGACTACGGCATGCCGACTCACCTGGCAAATATAGAGTTGGAAGAGACAATCTATTAAGTTTCTGTGTACCAAAACATTTACACTCTTCTTCAAAATGCTTATCACAAACACAAAAATCGGTAAATCTTGAGATCATAAAATTATTTTAACGCTGGGTTATTAATTCTTTAAAATCCATATCTTAAATTCACGTGATTCATACACAGATAATCTATGTTGCACTGTTCAGGCACGTACTCACATTGATGCACACAACACAAACTTTTTCTCGGCATTTTTAAATATTAAATATTAAACATACAATAAACATTCATTTTACAGATGAATGGCCAAATTAAAAAAAACTCTACCAACATACCGGTTCTTTAAAATCAACATATTATGTTAATATACATATTAAAGCATAAAGTTATAGATAGGTTATTAAATGATAAAAGTTCAAAATACAAGTTAAAATAACTAAATCTAAAGAAAAATGGAAAAGTGTTAAAATCGCATGTTATCTATAAATTTAAACTGGTGAGTGGTGACAATTGAAGCCAAGATTTGCTGGTGAATGACGCCATTGATATGCGAGAGTAACAATAGCAGCTGTGTCCCAAAATGTATTAGCGGTTTGGTCTATTTCCATTGACTGTCCACAGACTGTTTTTACAGCTTTGTTGTCTTTTTTAAAAGTGTTTTCTTGTAAGTCCTAAACAAAACATACACAGTTTGGTATTTAGTTTCTAAAGTTCTCATTTATTGAAATTGTTGCTAATTGAGAATTATATACAAGTGTAGTTTTTGTCTAAGCCCACTCAATATTAGTATTCAGAGTTATATAACGTTTTAGAGTGGTTATACTTCCTCTCTAGAAGCAAATAAATTGTCTCTAGATCACTACAGTGGGTATTTAATAATTGGGTTAAGCGACTTAAAGTCAAATATTGGAAACTGGCATCTTTTCATCAAGACCATCCATTGCATTCAGAATCCATTGAACAAAGAAAGATTTGGTAGCCTCACAAAGAATCTTGCTGAGTGGCCATCAGTCTTTGAAAATATGGTAGCAACGGATCAAGTTAATACATCTTAATTGGATTTTGATTAAATGTGCCAATAGTTATTAGTACTTTGAATTATATTGTTACTATTTTTATGAGTGGGTTTTTCAATCCGCTATTATGAAATATTATTTTTATAGTGTATGGTTGGGAACACTGGGTTTGAAGTAAAGAGTGTTCTGACCCGAAATAGATTGGGAACCACTTCATTAGAGGATAAACTATCTTCATCAACTGCCATTTAGTTGAATATATAGTTTAGCTCAGTCTTCTAGTTGTTAGAGTTCCTGCAGTTCTGGTCTAGAAAACTGAGACTAACAGATGGAAGGTACATTGTTCCGATCACATAACATCCCCTATCCACAAACGTGGGCTTTATGATCGCTATGGTAAGATTAAATGCTGTAACAAATATAAATTGAACCTAAGTTGTGGTATCACTATGGATGTAATGTTTCAACGCTCATGAATACATCAGTCAATTTGTAATAATATGATTATATAGGTATATTTATACCCAAAGCTTATATTTTTCAAACACTTAGAATAATTTTAATTGTATGAACTATAATTAAACGAGTAAGATTGGAAATGTATTATTGAAACAAATATAAATGTCAAGATCTAATTAAAATACACAACTTTATTTTGATTTGCAGTACTGAAATTTACTATAGTGTGAACAATATTCTCACAAATAAATGAAATAAGGCTCAGAGTTAGACCTCCGAGAAGGAGGAAAAAGGAAGTCTGAACATGGCCGACTCCCAGAGGTTTCAGTTCAACAGATTTATCTCTATTACGAGATGAAAGAGACAATTCATATTTATCTTCATCGGTCCATCTTTCCCCAAAACCCGATTCGTACACAATTCTTAGGATGCTGTTAATTTTGTCTTGGAATGGTGAAACGTAAGGAAAATGTACTGCGATGAACATTTTATAATAACACTTATTCATGGTATGCATTAGAGGGTAACCGTCTTTATAGTAATCGTTTAATTGCATGTATAGTTCTGTTACTGTGGATGCATCAACAAAGGCTGTTTTTCTCTCGAAGGCAACCATGTCCAGTGCTACTTTTAAATCAATCGCATAATTAGCTTTTGACATTAAATATTTTAAAAATTCATCGTGTTTTGCTAAGTCTGACCAAAGGTCAACTAATTCAACTGAACGGTCCATCTTAGAGCCAGTTATCCCAAGCTTGGATTCAACCAATTGGTCCAATGTATCTATATCAGGGTAGTAATGTGGTGTCGTCAGATAACTGGTCAAACTTCCCTGATAGGCGCTCATAAAAACTAAACTGGTTAACAAACAAGAAATAACGAACATTCTTTGAGTCGAGGAAACCAAATGCATATTTGTGGCGCCACTCACAAAGATTCTAACAGTTTCCAAGGTGGTTTCTGTTTCGGAAGATAAATCTTTTCTAAACAGTTTCCACAACAATACAACAACTGGTACGTAGCTTATAACAAGTGCCCAAGTATTACTTTTGAAAGGTAAAATAACGTTCATATAAAGTGGAACACGTTGGGCCTTAGGCACAAGGACTGAGAGACAATTTTGATTGCCAGAAATAGAGGAAGTGAATATATTTTTTGGATGCTTTATGAAAAAGCTTCCAAACATATCCGGTGTTATATTGTTACCTTGAGGATTATTTCCTTTTCCTGTGTCCACGGTAACCATTACTGCGTTCATAGCTTGTCCAATTAATTGATGAAACCTTATTTCACTTCTCAGTTTACCTGATTTTAAGCCTATTACAGACCTGCTTTCAGTTATCTTAATTTCGTATCCATTTAGGTCATTTAGTTTATCTGTAAATATATTTACATTAATAGGTTTAATTAGTGAATTGGAAATACTATTTTTAAATTGGTTGTAAAGCCACACATTGATACCTAGAGGGCTCTGATGTTTTTTACCCTCGTTTTTTATTAAAGAAATCACCAAAACGTTCAATACATGAAACTGAATCCACATCTTATGACAGTGTTTCTTAAATATGTCTAAATCATTACCATCGTCTGAAGTAATTACTATAACAAAAGGTGTTCTCGGATTACCAAGAAATGTTGACATAAATTTTCTCAATGAGTCCCAAAAACCTTTGCTAATACTTTCCACAAACCAAAAAATTACCTTGGGAATTCCGAAAATATCACTTAAAATAACGTCTACAGAAAAAATATTCTCGGATTCAAATGTGTTGTCATTAATTTGAAGAGCTAAAATTGGGAGATTATTTACGTATTGAACTTGTTTGAAGAATTCTTTTGAGTGATGAAAACAATTTTCTTGTATAACAACAACAGCCATATGACTTGCCTTACTTTTTCCAGTCATATTAATGATAATGTGAGTAGCTTCTGTTAAATGTCTTGTATAGTTATTATTTACATCTGGAATACATATTTTAGACTCATAACTCTTTATAAAACACCCTAGAAAAAACAAAACTAACATCTTCATTTTGAATGTATCGATTAGTAACTGTAGTTTTTATTTTTTGAAATTATTTTATAGTATCTAACATAATGTATACATTTCCAACTGTATACTTAAAAAAATACTCCTTTTATAGAATAATTTACTTTTATAATAAATAATCAAATATACATGTTTAAAGGTAATTTTAATATATTAAAAATAATTTTATCATATTTTATTTTATTTATCACTAAAATAAATGTAAATAAATCTCCATTTTTATATTAGAAAACTAAACCAATCCAATTCTACGAGATTTAGGAACTGTTTGAATAAAAGCCTACTTAACGTTTCAGTTTGATCATTAGTTCTACTATCTTGCGTGAAGTAAAATATTGATCGCAAAGTGGTATGCTTTTAGGTCAAATAGCGATACAGTTTATGTTATAGCCATTGCCATTTATAAAGGAGATAACATTTTTAATAAAGATCGGTTTATCTTAGTAAAATATAGTAATTGCTTTCACAGGAAATTTATTTTACTCATAGCAATTTTTGTTTTTTGTCTACTTTTAGGGAGAAAGTTGGTACATTCCCATAAAATCCTCCTTCACTTGTTTCAATAGATACTATCTTAAGAATTAGATAGGCTGAGCTGTTAGTAAAACGTTTGGCACTAAACAATCTATTTGCTAAAAATAAGAATTAATAATAAGTGTAATAGATATATTTTTTCTTCTATGACAACGACATTTTTAGGTGATTTTATACCATCTTTGAGTCTGAGGAAAACTAATGTTATATAAAATTATTGTATAAAAATATATTATAAAATTATGAATTTAGGACTCAAACATTAGAAATGGAAATAGTTAAGAGAAACTACATTGTGATATACGAAATATAAAAGAGATAAGCATTTAAATTATAAGTACCTTATTTTTATTAAAGATGATTGATTTTACTTCATACTCTTGGAAAGTTGTGAAAATTTTACCTACTGAGATGATCAACAATATGTATAAAATGTTAAGTGTAAAATCACTGAAATATGTCGTTATAGAAGAAAAAAATATAGGCCTATAGAATAAGGAAAAGAGAATAAAAACGAAGATTTAATATTACTATCAAATTTAAGTCTGTTTTAAATTAAAGTATTTGTACTAATCTGCCGATATAACAATTTGTTTTAGTTGTTAACAAATCGATCCTGTAAAAGGAGAGGGGGGAGGGGGCGAGGATTGCTTTTTATTTCACCGATCTACTCTCACAAGGAAGACAACTAAGACGAAAACTTTCCTTCCCTTCTTTTATTGGAATTGAAAATAAAGGCGTGATAAGAGTTGGAAGGTTGTTAAGTAAACATTGGCAACCCTCCCAGAAATTCTTGGGGGATCCTTCATCCTGGTATTTGGTGCTGAAATTCTTTAATTTGTTCAGCAAACACTTTGTTTTATTAGTCAAAATAAGGGTGTGTCAACTACAGGGTCTCCTCGACACCTTTCAGACTTTAGAAATCCACTCCTTTTTTAAGAATCTGTGCTTTATTTTAATATATAACTTGCGCTTAAATGAATATATTAAAGATATTAATATAACCCTCATGTCTCCCTATTGTATTAAATAAATAACTTTATATTTTAATTTGTGTAGTTAAAAATAAATTCATGAAACAAATTGTGTTCTCCCCCCACCCCGCAAAATAGTTTAAGTTTTAAAAACCCGATTAATTTACTAATATTATACCTTTACTAGAATGTTTACTCTTAATTTTATAACTTAAAATTTTTTCAAATATTTTGTAGGGTTATTCTGGTAAACTGTTTTAGCATCTCGTCTACCGGTACTACACGTCCACTTATTAAGCACATATGTATACTGATTACGTTAATGTGTTGGGAATAAGGTGGATTTAATTTAGATGAAGTGTATCCGCATTTCATGGAGAGTGAGTGGAAAAATACCTTCGGTACACTCGACCGTGGTTCGAACCTTTATCTCCCATTCATTGGCACTTGAGTCTATTACGAGACTGATGAGTCCAGCGTTTTCCCAACTGGTGTGCCACGAATGGTCAGCGGGTGGGTGGTGGGAGTTTGTGAGAAGATAAAGAAATAATGTATTATCAACACTCTTTTTTTTTAAATAGCACGTTCGTTAGAATTTTAGCTATGGAACGTTTATAAATAGTCATAATACTTACTATGTATTGAAGGGTGACCTGGTGGTCTAGGGGTAAGGTGTCAGACTTCTGTGCTGGGGGTGCGGGGTTCAATCCTCGGCCCCGGCACAGATTTATCTGATTACCAAACCCTTCCTTCACCTTCTGACAAGACGTGTATTAATCACAACTTGTGAATGTGGGGAATGCCAGGTCTCCACCGTGGTTTGGATTCCACGTTAAACTGTAGGTCCCCCATTTCATCTCAGTCACCCTACCATTACACATTAGTTTAAGTCCGTACAACCCGAACGGTTAGTTAGACGCTGTGCTAATACTTTCATTTTGAAAGTGATAACATACCTCCTTAGAAAAACTGGAGGTGTGCTCTGACAATTTTAGCGCCTGGTTCAATCTGCCGTGAGGTGAAAAAGTGCAAATCAATGGGTTAGAGTAGTATACTATTCGACCATCAAAACAGGCATTAAATAAAATTTATAAAATACCAGACCCTTCAACCCCCCTCCCCCGCATCATTTTCAAAATAAAATATTAGCCTATGTTACTCGCTGATAATGTATCTTTATATTGGTGAAAGAATTTTTAAAATCGGTCCAGTAGTTTTTGAGTTTATCCATTATAAACAAAAAATCCTATCTTTCCTCTTTATAATATTAGTGTAGAAAATCTAAAACACTGGTAGAATATTTTGTAACTGGTTTGGTTCATCGGTCATTTGCGAACCATTTTAACCATGGCTTAGTTCTAGATGTTATCTCTTGAAATAGACATTTACTACGCTATGATGATATATATATTTTTTAATGTCAAATGCTATGTGTTTGTATTTTTAGTACACGCACAAGAAGCACGGTCCATTTCAAAACATTAGGCGAACATGTTCTGAAAGAGGTGGTATAGAACATTAATTTTATCATTTATGCATATATCGTGACACATGCAACCATAAAAACAAGTTCTTCCTATTTCACTTGGAAATTCCAATTAAAGATAACTACAAAATGATTCCAAATGAATTTTTTTAGTACCACGTCCTACTACCAGGTTAGGCTATAATCATATTTATTAATTATAAGGGCGTAAACAGGATTTCATTTTCGGGAGTGATAGAAATTCAAACCAAGAACTCCAACAAAGTTTTAAATATCAATCGGAAAAAAGGCTATAACCACACACACACACACACACACACACACACACACGCTCTTTAAAACTAACAAAAGAAAATGAACAATAATAGCCAGAGAAACACACTTGGTATGAATACAACGATTAATGTTCTTGCTCCTGTCCGCCAGTCTAGTCCACTTGGACCTTACAGTTTACAAAAATGTACAATGGGCAACGAATGGTCACGTAACTGCTTCAATCAATCGATTTAACCATCGTTCAAGCACCATCTATCGATACAAAGTAATTTAACCATATTTGTAAACACTTTTCAATGACGATATTATATTAGTGCGCAAGTACAGGAACATTGTGAGGAACTTGTTTGTTTTGTGTTTCTTGTTTTATTGGCAGGTAACGAACGATTTGGATTATATTAGAGTTCAGGGGGGATACATCCACCACATCAATCCCTGCGTACTTCCCTGACTGAGTAGGATAATGAGTTACGTATGAGGAGTTGAATATAGAGTAAATGTTCCCGCATCTATGTGGGGGGAATGTCAGTACATGACACTGGGACTCTAACCCCGATCTTCTCGTGAAGCAGATAAACCATATGTTGACATGACTGAAATATCGACCTATAGGACCTAGGCGTGTGCAATACAAAAATTTCAAAGTCCACATTTTTTATAAGTTTCTTTTTAATTCTATTATTATCTATAACAGTAGTTCCCAATTACCTACCAGTCAAGGACGCCCCCACCCCTCACCCCCAAGAGGCTCTTTGGGATTGACGGACCCCTCTGTTTTTTCTAATCATTAGAATCTAATCTATTCTATGTATAGAAAATAGCACCCCTCTTCCCTCATATTAATAATTCATTTTAGAAAACCTACAAAACTGGGAATTTGGCACAGTAAGTCCGAGTCATATGTGTTTTTACGTACTTTTATTTCTACACTAACTCTAGTTGTAGTAATAATCAATATAATATTAATAGCTAACACAAAAAGAGGTTGGTTAAGCCTATATGAAAATGAATTAGTTGTGAAAAAGTTCAAATTTATTCATTTGGGTCTAGTATTGGTGAGATAAGTGAAACCTCGTCTCCGCCCCCCCCCCCCCCCCCCCA
>CABFVX010001429.1:0-22314 GCA_902151425.1 Timema shepardi | reverse complement strand
GGGGGGGGGGGCGGACAACTTTCTACTGTCCTTATGCACAGTGCCAGAAGGTATAACAAAAACCCGCCACGAATGATTATCCCTCATAGCAATGGATTTCAATCCGAACCTGTCAACGAGATTAATTAAGCGAGAAGGTTGTTTGGAGGCTATTCCTCTCGCTGCCCGGAGGAGACTTCTGTTTTGTGTGTTGGAAATGTACACTCTTTGTGTTGGAGGTAGGACTTGGACTAAAAAAAACGCGTGTATTTAGAGCCCCAAATTTCATAGGAAGAGAACATTTTGTCGTAGAAGTTAATACATCTAATCCACGTATTCATACGTCATGTCATGTGATTATCAACCGTCCCTTTTTATACATAGATTATCACCTATAATATAACACTGATAGTTAAGTAAAATTTATAATTAATGATCATTGCGAAATGTTATTTTAAAAAGTCTTAATCTTATGAAAATTGGAGCGAAAGTACACGTAAATTCAAGGGAAAACAGATAACGAGATGAGAAAACCATATACATATACTTCACTAGACCCTTCCCCCTTCACCTCCCTCTTCCGCATTATTTTCAGAATAAAATATAGCCTATGCTACTCGCTGATAATGTAGCTTTATATTGGTGAAATAATTTTTAAAATCGGTCCAGTAGTTTTAGAGTTTATCCATTACAAACAAAAAAACAAATCTTTCCTCTTTATAATATTAGTGTAGATTCACGGTAGGAACTACTCTCTGAAAGGTCCTTTTTCCTACCAATATCCTACTATATAATATATTTCTGCTAGGGAAAAAGACTTTTCAGAAAACAATTCCTACACTAAACGGACTTTACGTCGTTCGGCATACATTCAATGAATGCCTCTTTCGAATCTCGTCAGAATCGGCTAACGCATTAAACAGTAATTGCGTAACAAACAGACGAAATGCCGAATGATTTATTTAAAACAAGGCCTTCAGTTAGCTTGGTTTGTAATATATACCAGCTCGTTTTATAAACGTGGAATAAAAACTTACTACACTCGTGGAAATACATACATTATTCACAATAAATATTTATTTCGTTTCTCCCATCCCCCCCCCCTAAATCTTTCCCCCACCTTTCCATTCCCCATGTTTTACATTGTTTATAATCGCAAACGCTTTCACTTTCGTCAAGGGATTGTTAAAATTTGTGTTCCAATATCCCCCACCCTTTCACCTCCCGGCACATTTAGTTCTACTACAGCTCAAACGATACCTTATTTGGTTCGATTATTAAGGAGAGAGAGCTAGATTTGATCGAGATAAACTTTTATTTAATTCTGTTGCAGTGTTTTTTTGGTGCCCATACATATTTCTCCCAATAAGTTTAAAACACGCTCGTTATTAATGGCTAACTGGCCCCGTGGTGTAGTGGACGGTGCACCTGGCTACACACCTAGTTGCTCCGGGTTCAATTCTCAACTGGTACTTTGGGTATTTTTCCCTCAAGAGAAAAGACGATCACCAGGTTTTGGTAAATTGGAGTTATGTTAGGTTTAGATTCGCCCCGGCTCCACAACTCCATAATGACAATCATGACATCATCTAATTGCGGGTATGACGTGTGGACAACCACCATATGTGTACCGTGGACAACCTCCGTATGTGTACCGTGGTCAACCTCCGTATGCGTACCGTGGTCAACCTCCGTATGCGTACCGTGGTCAACCTCCGTATGCGTACCGTGGCCAACCTCCGTATGCGTACCGTGGCCAACCTCCGTATGCGTACCGTGGACAACCTCCGTATGCGTACCGTGGTCAACCTCCGTATGCGTACCGTTGACAACCTCCGTATGCGTACCGTGGACAACCTCCGTATGCGTACCGTTGACAACCTCCGTATGTGTACCGTGGACAACCTCTATATGTGTACCCTGGCCAACATTCTGTGCCCCCACAGCGGCTAATAAGCTACATACAAGCGACCGAACTTGGATGTCAAAGTCCCTCCCGGTCATATGTGCTATAAGGTTTAAAAAAATAATGTAATGGCTTGATTTTATTATATGGTTGTGGGGGGGGTAAAGTAAATCCATCCACATTAGCTTGAGTGATAAAAATCCGTAGCGCAACTTCTTTCGGAGGGGAAGTTAAGCCATCGCGTCGGTCCCATATCGATTTAGGTATGTAAAAGAACTCTGGAAGGTGTGTGAAAAAACCTTTCCCTGCAAAATAGGCTGGCCCTTTCGCTCTCGCTCATAGAAATTCTCGTGTGCTAATATTATCAATCAGCTCAAAAAGTTTACGTTAAATACCTTAAATAACTGAATTTATCATTTATTAATATTATTTATTTATGTTTTTATAATAGATGTATGGAAAATATTAACTATGATTTTTTTTAAACATATTTGTTCAAGAGCTATTGTTTAATTTAATAGGATTGCTTTCTATAGCTAACGTGGACTTTTAATATCAATATTAAAAGTTTACACTGTCAAAGTTTTACACCTTCATTTTTTTGTAGTGAGTTTTTATTAAGTGTCAAAGTATTTAATTACACTAATGAGCTAGGGACAGAGAATATACAAATATACCCGAATTTCGGGTGGCGAAATGAAAGAGAATAGAAAACAGTTGAGGAAAAACCAACCTCTTAAAATCGACCTCGTAGACACCAGCAAACCATATCAGACGAGTCCACCGATGTAGGTTTGTACTATCCCATTATAGAGTTAGAATCGCAGACGGGTATACTGATGTTTTTTTTTAACAAAACCTTTTCCTAACAAACAGTGCTCATTTTATATAAATCAACTAAATTAATATATCTGATAAACAAATCATTAGTAGTTACAGTCCTAATTTTATATTTTCCATCCTAACATATAATTAAGTAATGAAAAGATATATAATTTTATTGAAATATAATGCAATCATATATATATATAAATATATGTGTGTGTGTGTGTGTGTACAGTTCATCTCATCGCAAACAATTGTAACGCAAGAAAAATAGAAAAAAAAATCTTAAATAATGATCCTGTAGCATTGTCACAACCTGTTCAAGACAAAAAACCACTCTCTCACTTTTTATCTCTTGGTGTTTCCCGTTTGTAAGAACTTGTAAATCATTAGTGATTCCTCCTTCCCTACGCCTGTTGTTATTTATAAAACTACAAGCCGAGCTCGCCGTTGCAGACAACTTGCCGGCTAGTTGGTTGTCGAGAGAGAGTGTGTGTGTGGTGTGTGGCATAGGTAGGGTTTCGAAACAAACCACCGCCGCCACCTCCTCCTACCTTTTTGCGGCCCTGATACTTTTTTTTTATTATTTTCTTTCAAAGTGTTATTATTTCTCTTCTGTATATTCTTCTCCTTGTGTGTTAGTTAAGTTATAGTTAGTTACATCGTGCTTTCGAACGGTTTCGGTTTGGTTGGTTGGCAGTTGTTGTGCGAGGAGAACACTTTTCATTTTAAAACAACCGTCTGGTTGTTGTTGCTTCATCATTTGATCTATCTGTGTCCGTCCATGCAACAAAAGTGGTTTTCGTAAGGACTGTGATAGTGTGTTTGTGTTTGTCTGTCTGTATGTGTAGCGACAATTTACTTCTTATGTAAGTGTTAATCTAAATCGTATTGAGGACGGCAATTATTATAATTTTCGTCTTTCCACGTCAGAGGCGGGGTTTGAAGTTTCGTATAAAAGTAGTCGTCCAATATATATACTTTGTGTGGATATATATATATATACACTTTGTGTGGATATCAAGGTGACATTTTTTTTCTCTCTATTTGTCCTCAATTAATTCTGATTAAAAATTAAGGAAGTGATTTTAATAATAATTAAACGTCCAAAATCTTAGTATTTCCGTTGATAATTTGACTAAAGGTTCGATTCCAGGTGTGTCTGAAATATTTATACAATTGGTGCGTTAGCTTTTACAGTGATGAATTGATGGGTGAAGGATTGAATGCTGTCAGTGTGTAGGTCGTGTTCTGCTCGAATCATTTGGTCTAGAAGATGCTCGTGAAATAATCATAATTAAACATTTTAATGTTTAAATTAAGTTAATACTGTAAGAAGATATATAAAAAATATGATTTATTCATATCCGATATATTAATTTTCGAAATACCTATCTCTATAAAAGTGGATTTAGGCGGTGTGCTTCATATATAAATTAAGGATGTGATCTTGGAATCCGGGAATACCAAAGGAGATTCAAAGATTCGAGAAAATATATGATTCAAGATTCAAAAAATCTATTTTTGTTGGTTATCCCTGCACATTTATAGGGCTCGTAGCATTAATTTACCATTTAACCTGTTGCATTAATGTCATAATTAATTCAACATAACAAAAACCTTCTATCAATTAGTTACTAGATTCGTGTTTAAATTTGAAACTAGGGATTCGTAAGTAAAATGAGGACTCGAGTTTGCTTAAAAAAAAGTTGAATTGTTTTATCCGATGATAAGTCTTCGGACACTGTATTTTACCTAAACATAATAAATCTTGGATATAAATATTTCAATCTGTAAAAAAAACTGAATTTTTAACTTAAATAATTCTAGTTTTACCCTAATTTGATACAAACTTAAAACTTCCGAAAATCAATTCAAATAAAACTTTGCTGCTATTTGAAAGAAAGTAAAAACTAATAACACGGTTAGGGTTGTAATGGTATTGAACATAACTGTCCTAGCACTTCATATTGTGTATGCATACAGCTCACACGCACACACTTCTCTACCATTTGAAAACCATTTCACCATAAGTTGAAGGGATAGGACAACCTGTCTAAGTGACCCCCTCCTAATACTTTTTGTATTCGTTTTACCACGGAGGAAGATAATTTGTTAACGACGCGGTCGACGAACACACGTGATCAAGCCGTACAATATCAGACGGACAAACGACGTCGCGCGCGCAACGAGAACTTTAGCCACCGCCATGGACAAGACGACGCCGCCTCCTCCTCCCCTGCTGCTAGCGGTCGTCGAAGGGGTAAGGGCGGTGAGGTGCCCCAAGGGGCTCCAGCTGCGGACCCGAGAGGAAGCCATGCGACTGCAGAGACCGACCATCATCATCACAGGAGAAGGGGACCGGAGGGATGTCTCGGGTCACGTCGAGTACCTGGTGACTAGGACAGGTTAGAGCAGTCAGATGTACCCGTGGGGTCAAACAGGGCTAATCACACACTATTAGGTTGTCGAATAGTCCAACGCGTCACCCTCGCAATGGACAAGACTGATGACGGGAGGATTGGGGTTCCAATCCCGTTAGGTTTTACTAAGAGTGTTTTTTTTCTCAGTGGTTTTCCAGTCTCTCACTACGCAAATGCAGTCACATTTACTTTAAATTCAGCATTCCCCATTCCTAGCACAATAGTTTAATTAGATGCATTAGTCTCGGGAGTCGACCAATCCCCTGGAATACGATTAATAAGCTATTCTGGTCGAATGGGGGAATGGGAAAACCAAATACATATATTTGTTACTGTAAAAGTCCTAAGACTGATAAATCATGGAATTTAGTGGCTAATCCTAGAATCTGCCAATATCTGATCGTAAAAGTCCGAAATATCTTAGAATATGTCTATATTTTGAGTTTTAACCATCTCTAAAGTCAGGTGGGAGAGAGGATCCCCAGTTCTAGCTTTGACTAGCATTCAAAAATAAACCAATAGCCTAGCCTAACCTAAATTAACCAAGCTTAATGGTTGGATTAGGTTTGGTTAGGCTAGGTTATTGGTTTATTTTTAGTGGTAGTCAAAGCTATAGCTGGGAATCCTCTCTCCCACCTGATTTTAGAGATGGTTAAAACTCAAAATGTAAACATTTTCTAAGATATTTCGGACTTTTACTAACACATAGCTATTGTTAAATGCTAGGATATATCAGTAAATTTTAAAATTTACAGGTCTTCAGACTTTTACAGCAACATATAAACTATATATATGTATGTATAGCCTACGGCTCTTAGGAGACCTTGATTCGATTCTGGATGAGGCTGATGATAGTTATTATTTTTAAAGGCTCGTATTGCTTTTGAATCAGTAAATATCCTGGCACTCAGGCTGAATCTGAAGCATAGCATGTATTGTCTAGGGTTAAACTTGTTAGTAAGTTGCGTTTTACCCATCCCTGCTGGATACGTTGAAAAAGTAACATTTTGCCTGGATTGGTCCTGACGGGAAGGTCGAACTTCGTATCCAGCTGGATGTACTGTTGCATTTTTCGTAAATAGTTTTCAATATATAAACACGCATACGTATGTATACATTTCCTCAAAACTATAACTTTATCATCTCTATCACATTAACGTAATTGATACATATTCGCAAGTCCGTAGTCAGGGTTTTTTGGGTGATTCAAACCCCCCCGCGAACTTTTATGAATAAAATATATGGCTTTATTTATAGTTCAAACCATATCAAAATTAAGGCAAAAGTATAAATTAGGGACTGTGTTAACATAAAAAGCATTTCAGAGAGCTTCTAGAGATGTTAAATATTTAGAAATTTTCCAAGCCAGCTAAATGGTTATTAAAACATGAAAAAAAAACCACTTCAGAGAGCTTCTATAACAGTTTATCATTTGTAATTTTTTGCCTAGCCTTCCACAATTGAGGGATGTGCCCACCAAACCCCCCCTGAATTTATTGACTGGTTACGGCCTTGCATATAAAGTGTTATGCATTTCTTATTCTGACTCGAAAATTCAGGATTAGGCTAGGTTCGAGTACCGGCCGAGTCAACTCAAGGGTTTTTCAATACTAATCTCATTGCCCTTCCCAACCAGTAATCCCCCGCCACACCCACCGCTTGGAAAAATTAACCAGCACTTTTTTGTAACATTTTAAAAAACATTCTAAAAAATTGTTGAAAGTAAGGAGTGGCTATAATTTATAACAGATTAACTGTATTTCACAATACTTATTTTATTACTTTAGTCTTAAATTATCTCCGTGCCTTCTTTGATTTTCATTTGCAGTATCCATGATTATGTTACCAAAACATTTCGGAATGAAGTGATCTAGCATCTTTCCAGTGCTGGATATTAAAAATGGGGGAATGGGACAAAGGGATTGACAAGACTTAGACTATTCTATATTACATAACCTCTTCATTTAATTTGTTTGGAAATTTGACAGATGTTAACCTAAATTTTATTATTTTATTGATCAATATATCTGGACTTTAGAAAATTGTTCGTACCAAACTATACTGTATATTAATATTTCAATATGTTAACTTATGTTTTAGACTTTTTATTATCTCGTTTGAAATCTATAATTTAGTTGATGATGCATTATAATTTAATAAAAATTTCTTTACTTACACTATGTTTCTTCACCAAAATTATATGTAAACTATACATTTTTGTTGTTTGGTAATTTCACTCAATACATCTACCACTTTATTGAATGTTTAATTTATAAATTAATTTTTTATCTTTTTTTTTAGACCAACTTATCTAAGTCTTAACTTTTAATTCCTATAACGATAAATTTCAAAACCGGTTGCGAGTTGTTTGAAATAAATAACAAATTGACTTGTACAGTGAACATGATAAATATAACTTTGTATTCCCGTAACCGGAAGCACATGGCATGTGCTGTGTATTATGGTTAATATAATGATTGGAAGGTTCATGACCTTCCCTTATTTAAAATATATGTTCGAGTGTGGCTTTTTTTTTTAAATTAGGAAATAGGAGAAGTTTGTACTTAAACATGGTGGGAGTGGAGGGAACGCGTTTTAAAGGCAGCACCTTTGTAGTTTTTATATACAAAACAATTTTTCAGTCAAATAAATCAAATAGTTCTCTAGTTTTTGAAATATATTTTAATTTTCTTAGTGCATCGTGACTACGTCACTTCTTGAAAACCTGTCATGAGTGTACTGGTGTTTAATAACAACTTTTTTTCTTTTTCATTTAAAAAGTGTATAATCAAATGCCACGTTGATCATGATATATATTCAACAACTGTTGATATCACCATGTAAAGAAAATTAAACTAGCTTTCTATTAGACTCATATTTTATTTATTTTGGCCTAAAGCATTTTTTACGAAAAAAAACAACCTGTGAAAACACTGTCCTTTCCCTACAATCCCACTTTAACTCGAAAGACAGGGGCTAATTTCCTAATATTATTATATGTATCGGGGTTGATTTTATTATTTCACGCTAAGGTATACTCGGTTTACTGTGAAAGGTACAGTAGTATATAAGCAGGGGAAACTGACAGCTAGATAAAACTATCAGATTAACGTTCATGTATCCATACGCCGAAACATGATCTACAAGACAATCTATTGAACAGCTGTCAATTTTGGCGTTCAGCAAATTTAACAACAAAGTCTGTATATTATATTATTTTTCTAGTGTAAATTATTAAATTTTTGCTATGAAAATAATCTTGAGGATGTTTCTTTTATTTTGTAAGTAGCATTTATAATTCACTTAAAATTTATTTTAATAAGAAAAAGCTTGTAGAACACTTTTCTTAATCTAATTTTTTTTATGGCACACCGACTAAACTAATCTGGTGGTTGATGTGTTAAGAACTGGAATTCGTGTTAAGTTATTGAAAACCAATTAATGGGTGTATATATATTGGCTAGTTATATAGATTAAAACTTTAACTTGAATACTTTTTAATTCACTACTCATAAGGCTTTTTTTATCTCCCATTACCACAACCTTGTAAAAGTAGCATGTTATTTTTACTCATATTTTTTGTTCTTTAAATCACTCATGAAAAAACTAGTTATACAGTTATTCTTATATAAGTATTATATTCTGAAAATTGAAAAGTGACACCTGGACACGGGAATCGAACCGGGGACCTTCGGCTTAGTACGCCAATGCTCTTACCACTGAGCTATCCAGGATTCGTCCCGTGCCCATGGTCATTCTTCACTCACGGGACGAATCCTGGATAGCTCAGTGGTAAGAGCATTGGCGTACTAAGCCGAAGGTCCCCGGTTCGATTCCCGTGTCCAGGTGTCATTTTTCAATTTTCAGAATATGATATCTAAGAGGGAATATCCCCACTAAAATGCATTAACAATAGTTTCGGCTATTTGTTTCATGATTATATAAGTATTGTTAGAAGCGTTTGATAGCACTTTTGATTGATAATATAGTATTACTAAGTACATAATTATTTCCACATCGTTTAATATTAGTGACTTTCAACCAATGTTTGCAGTAAAAATCTTATGCTGGTTGTTAGTTACCAGCACTCCCATTGTAGTTGCCTTACCTAAGCGTGTTACATTATGGCGTAGCTTATAAGATAGGGCCATAGTGCAGTTTCAGGGTGAACTAAATGTCCATAAAACATTCTTGGGCATTTTTATATTTAATAGAAGACCTAATTCCCATTATTTCCGTTTAATAGAGAGCTCACAATATTTCAAAAGTACAACTTAATTGTTTGTTTTATTTATTTTGGCCTAAAGCATTTTTTACGAAAAAAAACAACCTTACAATCCCACTTTAACTCGAAAGACAGGGGCTAATTTCCTAATATTATTATGTGTATCGGGGTTGATTTTATTATTTCACGCTAAGGTATACTCAGTTTACTATAATTCATTATAATTATTAAAAATCCCCTTTAAAACCATAGTCTTTGTCATATGAATACTATTTGGATCTAAATATTTTAGTCATATCCTGAAATGGAATATGACAAAATATTAATTATTAGAGATAAGTAAAATCCTCTTAAGTTAGCACTCCATTTATGAAAAGGCGTTGTAATTTAGTTATTATTTATTACACCCTCAGCCGATCCTATAGGTAAGGCCCCTAAAACTACAGGATAGGAAGGATGTAACGTGCATATTTAAAATTGACAACAGATAAAAGAGCAGTGTTTTAAATCAAGAATACTTTAATTTGCTCAAAGCAGAAAATAAACAATGGAAAGTGTTGGCCTTAATTCAAAAACTTCCAATAGCTACTACTATAAAAGAAAACATTGCATCATACGCTGTACCTTCACAATAACAGGACTTAAGGTCTTTCATAAAATGTTACACAAAAATGGGTATAAATATAAATAGGCAGATTGCTACCCATGAATAAGAGTATCGGATTTACTGAACAAGAATACTGTGTGACATCTCTTGTCCTTCTAATTATTTCAATTCATAGTTTACATTAGTCACAAGGATAATTCATGGATGTAATCCACGAATTAGAGAACCAAACGTAAGAGGTTGCGTTGCCACATAACAGTTTACTTTAACTAAAAAAGTTACGCCAAATGGTTATAGAACTATAAGATAACTAACAATGACATTCTAGATATTTCCATATAATCTATATGTGTTCTCTAACACCCCGGACAGTTATATGATACGTAACTTTTCCATTACGCTGCCTAGGTTATGACTATTTACAATTAAGAGAAAACAAGTCTATCTCACAAGACGCTAATACAAAGTTAGTTATACATATTAAATTGACATATAACGAACGAGATATCTCCATTTGCGTTAATTCAAAGATTTGACTATTTACATTATAAGATTGATCTACATGACCCCAAAACAAAGTTAGCTAGATAAAATAAAAATATATGTCAGACGCGATTTCTCCATGGCGTTGACTCAAACATTTAATAATTTACTCCCTTGGTCCCTCATCCATGACCCCAATAAAATAGTCTGTTTTACAAACATAAATTAATTTATATCGTAATGTTTTCTCCGATCCCTCCTCCATGACCTCGATGCATCGTCTGCTCTATCCCAAAAGTTCTTTCATAATGCTCTACCTAATACAATTTACATTCACCTATATATTGAGTCTAGAAAACAAGAAAAAATGGGGGGGGAGGGTTTCGCATACTAGTCAATCACGCAGTAACAATTCATTTCGTAATCATGGTGTAGTTTCACAAGTCTTCCTGGTCGCTGATTGGATGTCTATCGTCGCAATGCAGTTGTTTACGATGTTTCATAATCCATCTCTTTGACCGATGTAGAAACATCCGATGTCCGGAGAAGGTTTCCTCATCCCTCCGCCAAGGGGGCAATACAGGGCTTTTTGATTTGGCGCCTGGACTCTTAGACAACATCGCCCAGTGTCGATATTATTCTCGGGCCGGGTAGATCGTCGAATACGGACTTCTCAAGTCGTTGTCTTCTATCGTCGCAATGCAGTTGTTTACGATTTTTCATAATCCATCTCTTTGACCGATGTAAAAACATCCGATGTCCGGAGAGGGTTTACTCATCCCTCCGCCAGGGGGCAATACAGGGCTTGTTGATTTGGCGCCTGGACTCTTTGACAACATCGCCCAGTGTCGATATTATTCTCGGGCCGGGTAGATCGTCGAATACGGACTTCTCAAGTCGTTGTCGCCCCACTATTCTACATTGGCGGTTTTGTACTTGGTAGTATCGTAGCGAGGCCAGCTTGAAGATCAGAAGGTACGTGAGGAACAGTTTATTAAGTAGACAGTTGATAATGAATATGATTGTTGGGGCTACATTGGGCTACAATAGTGAAGTTTACTATTGTAGGATGCGTCGAGGTTATTTTTGGGAGCGGGTAGTATGCTTTAAGCGACTGAACGTGTAATATCAGGTTGGGTGGGGTAGTAATTGTACAATACGAAGATTGTATTGTCACAGCCTTTATAGTTTCAAAGATTGAATAAAAGGAAAATGTCACTAAATAATTTACGCCCTAAAAATAGTTTTTTAAAATATTGTACATGATATGACTTCTTAGTATTAACTAATAGCGTTTTTCTGCTGACGCTTGAAAGTTTCGAAATCCTTTTACACACCACTTTTGTTTTTCAGAAAATGCACTTTTTCCCAATTAGATCCATTATCGATGAACGTTACGAAATAAGAAGCTTCGCCATGAGACTTTACTCTCATGGGGCCACAAACGTCTGAGTGCACTAATTCAATTAATCTTTCACTCTTTGACTCGGACCTTTTTGGAAAGGCATAGCAATTTTCTTTCCTAAGATGCAAGCTATACAAATTGAAAATTGTTCTGAGCTCTTAAAATCCATTTCACTAACATCTCTTTCTTAACAAGATTAAGCAAGTCATGTTCATTTAAATTTCTATACCTTGTCATCCCCAACTGCGTCTTCGGGTGTAGCGGGTTGAATCATTCGAAGTGCGGTCTCCTGGGGACGTTTGTGGCTAGGCACCGGTCCCGTGGGTAGGCTTTGTCGGAGCGGTGGGTGTATACTATCTCGTCGAACAGTGATTTCGAGGACCAGCCGATGGTGAGAGTTGAGGGATATAAGGAAGGAGTCTCGGCAACACGTGTGTCACGTTGGGCGGTAGGAAGTAGTCCCGGCAACGTGAGTCGCAGTGAGAGGTAGGAAGTATTCCCGGCAACGTGAGTCGCGGTGGGAAGTAGGAAGTAGTCCCGGCAACGTGAGTAGCGGTGGGAGGTAGGAAGTAGTCCCAGCAACGTGAGTCGCGGTGGGAGGTAGGAAGTAGTCCCGGCAACGTGAGTCGCGGTGGGAGGTAGGAAGTAGTCCCAGCAACGTGAGTCGTGGTGGGAAGTAGGAAGTAGTCCCGGCAACGTGAGTCGCGGTGGGAGGTAGGAAGTAGTCCTGGCAACGTGAGTCGTGGTGGGAGGTAGGAAGTAGTCCTGGCAACGTTAATCGTGGTGGGAGGTAGGAATGGTGAAAAGACGTCTCAACAAAATCGCTCTTAAAAAAAATGACACCTTATTTCGCTCTTTCGTAACGGTGGTTCTTCAGGGTGGGTCACCACTCTCTTGGCTGCCGTTCGGCTGTTGACCGAACCAGAATATCCACCTTGACAGTTACGCCAAGCTAGGTCATCTGCGAAAGGGCTGATTATGCTTTGTGAGTTACAGGCAGCAGTCGCTAGCCCTTATCCTCATGATGTGAGGGTGAAACAATGAATGAGTGAAACCGTTGAATGATGCAGCAATAAAATACAAAGTTATAAATTAGTACCCTTTGAGTGAAAATAGTGGCGATTGTGAATGATCTCGCTGTGGTAAAGAGGTTTGGAAGAATTTTCTTTTCTTAGGATGAGGAAGGTTGGTTTCGTAGGAATGATCGATTGTGAGTGTTGGCGTAACGTGAGTACGGGAATGGTTTGGTAGGCTTAACTGTTTTAGGAGTTGGTTTGAAGCGGATGGTTACATCTCCATTCCCCATCAGGGCCGACAGTGGCGCCAGGATTATCCTCTGGCTCGTAGAGAACCTAGTCGGTTGTCCCGGTGGTGGCAAAGGTAATACGAGTTACTTGTTGGGGTAGGATTTTCTTTTCTTGGGATTTGGAGGGAGGTGGCTACATTTCCATTCGTCCATCTGGGGCCGCCCCCGGTGCCAGGATTATCCTCTGGCTAGTAGACAACCTAGACGGTTATCCCAGTGGCGTCCGGCCGTGACTTAGTAGTAATGGCGTGAAATGAGCGATTGTGCGTGAAAGTTGTACTGTGTGCCTTCGAGAAGGTAGTCCGCGTCCACCGGGCTTCATGACATAAAGACTTTTTTTATGCTTATAACTAGTGATGTTTAACTAAAACTAATGATTTTTTATGATTATTTTTTAATTTTTTATTTTTTTATATATATTTTAATACATTTTTGTTTTTTTAATGTTATTTTTGTTTGTCACTATGCCAGTCTAAGTTTTTTGTATTTCCTGGTGTCTTCTTGGTCGTAGCGTCCTAGTGATCTTATGATTGGGTTTGTGTGCGTGTCGCTTTGTTTGTAAAACTTCTGGTTTATCCCTGTATATTTCTTGTAATAGTCAGCTCTTTGTTAAGGTGTGTAGATCATCTGTTCTGGTGTAGCGGTTTGTCCCGGTTATAGTTCTGAGTAGTTTGTTTTGAGTAGTTTGTAGTTTATTTAATAAGTGTGCTGATGCGTAGCTCCAGGCTACGCAGTTGTATACTATGATCGGCTGAATGACTGATCTGTAGATAATTAGTTTGGTGTGTTCCGTTAGTAGATTATACAGACTATTCAGTCATCTAATTTTATAGTTGTTTTAAATTATTACTTAAAAGTAGTTTTGTGAACAGTATACTGTACCTCGTTTCCACCATATTCTTATTGTATCTTTTTATCACTGGGCCTGACTATATATTTAGGTTATATCCATACGCATTAACTACGCTAGTGAGCTAGGGATGACTAAGGCTGGATATAGATAAATTATAGACGCATTTTCATAGAGGGGAAGGATACAATTATTTTGAAAAAATGACCCTCAGTATATCTAATGGGGATACGAACCCCGATGTCCCCATCACTTGACACCCGACACTCTAGTGTATTGTCTAAAATTTTAACCGAAAGTCAATATTTGAAAACGAAGTGTTGACCATTGTGGTCCTATTAATGACACTTTTTATTGGTGCAAATATAAAAATGAGGACTTTAATTCTTTAAAAATAAAATTATAGAATTTAAAACTGGGAGTAATTTTTTTTTACTTAGATATAGCGCACTTTTCAATCGGGTTTGATAGTGTATATTATTTCGTTTAACATATATTACTAGTTATTTTTAAAACAATGGAGCGAGAAAGTACGTCCCGAATGAAAATGTTGTGCATGAAACACAAATATATAAATGAGTAGATTTAAAATGAATAAATTGTGATAAACCCTTCTTGGTTTTTATTTATACTCTCATTCAGACCTTGATCTCAAACAATGAATGATTAATATAAAATATTAGGCTAATGTATCACACTGTTTCAAAAACGGTTGAGTTTAAAAATCAGTGTTAAACAAATATTCGTTCACTGGATGCTGTGTTTAACTAATAATATTAATAATATAGTTAAGATTTTTTTATCAATCGGTAGTCCTGAAAAGTGTATTTTTCTAATTCAATCTTCTTGTGTCTAAAATACTGAGAAAATAATTTTCAACTTTTATATTATTATAATTATTATTTTTATTATTATTATTTATTAGGGTACATAAGATAATTTGATTAATAAAAGTATATGTTATACTGTATAATAAAGAAATATACAATATTTTAGTGGAAATGTACCTGCATCATCCTAGAGGGAGAGTAGAAAACAACATAATTCAATATCGATATTAAAAAATTATGATTATATATACTAACATTTATCATATACTAAATAAAATTTCTACTTATTACAAGCCTCGTTGTTCGAGTGGTATAAGACATCATTAATCCCTTAATTCATGTATGTAGAGTGAACTTTCACCGGCATCTACTCGAGTATGTCACTATAAAACTTTTTTTAAACAACAAAAACATATTCGTTGTGTCAAAAATACAGTCAGTATAGTCATAAAACTATCTAAAGTTGTTCATCGAACTAGAAAAAGAATCATCACTATGTAGATACGATGATTGAACCACATTATGTTTTATTTTTACTATTATTTTTATTATATGTCTTAAAAAAATTGTGACCTCTCACGGACGTTCATCAATATCTTAGAATTTATAAAACCACAATTTAATAAATGTAAAATAACGTCATTAGCCGTGGATAAAAATGTAAACAAACGATGATCACCACCCAGAGGGCATGGTCACTATACTGTTTGCCATACGTACTATTCGATGCCACCTACCGTTATTTACACGCAGGGCAATATAGCCCTGATTTACACGTCTCAAGTAGCGTTTAGCCCTCCACTCTTTTCCTTATAATTATAATTTCCCCTCTCCCGGAATCACCACCTGAACGCCACGGTCACAAGTGTGCCACACCCCATACTCCACTGTCAAAAGTCTACCACCCATCAAACGTCATGGTTACATGTGTACCACCCACCAAACGTCATGGTTGCATGTGTACCACCCACCAAACGTCATGGTTACATGTGTACCCCCTCCCAAACACTATGGTCGCAGGTGTGCCGTTTGTCATGAACGTAGAGAGTACACTCAAGGTAATCTAATGGCTCTAGGTACTACACTTCCCATTAATCATAACGTCACAGAATATAATAATTCATTCAAACCTGATTGACCTATAAATAGTTAAACACTCCCATATTCCCACTTTCGGAACAAACCCGGGGTTTCGAGGGAAAGTTTAATTATTTTAGATATACCATATAAATTTAATTGATCAGGATTTTAACGGCTAAATCTTAAATACCGGTAAACTAGATTGTAAGATATCAAGAGTGTTGATCACATATTTTATGCTGTAAGACTATTGTATCACTCGAATCGTCGGGTATGTTAAAAATAATCAATGGAAAAACACACAAAACAACTTAAACAATTTATACTAATTATACTCCATTGTGTAACCTTGTCTTTAAGCTCCATTATAAAAATCATTCATTAGTTATCATTTCCAGTGGATAGACAATGATGATTTATGCAACTGTAAATGTAATTTGCTTTGGAACTTGTTTGACTATTATAGAAAAAATAGCTAATTTTCTATTCAGAATGGTAACTATATAAATTATTTCTTTGTAACTCCTACTAATTTTGAATTACTTAAGTAAATTTTTAATTTATTTTTTAATTTAAAGAATAGGCCCTACTTCTAAAACAAAATGGTTACTTAACAGCTTAGCATTTCTTTATCAACAAGTTTAGTTGATATACTATATATTCAATTAAATGTAAAATAACACCTAGGGACCCTTGGCTTTGAACGTCGAGTCTAAATGTATATTTAAGTAACACAAAACAAACCATTAGTTAATACAACAATTTCTTTCAAAGGAACAGTTATGTCATCAAGTATGTTAAACACAGTGATCTCTATACTATACCGGATGGACATAAACACATCCCTTGCAAAGGACCAAAGCGTGACGCTCAAGTTTTTCGTTTGCTTGAGTGTGAGGGGAAATACTTTTTGGTTTATTTCAATGTTCTTGTGTGAATACATGTCTATAGTGAATAAAACAGGAAAATAGTAAAAAACTATACCACATTTACTGATGAAATATTTACATTAAATAATTTACAATTCAGTTTCAAAGGCAATACTGTACAAATACAAATAAAATCTTTAATTTAGTATAATATGTAGCTATCATCCATGTTGTTGTAACGCTATTTCCCACCCTATCATGATTTTCCTTATATTTTTCTAATTTTTGTAGATAGTTTCCAATTTACTTTCGTTTGAAATTATGCAATTCTAAGTTCGGCCGCAGCATAGCACGTTGTGTAACTGGTGTGAACAGTAATACTATTTACATACATTCAAAAATAAAAAGGACGGAAGGAAGAACGTATAACACTGTTTTAAATAATTTAAATTTAGAATTTAGACCTAAGGAAGAACACTTACATTTTATTAAACATATTAATTATCCTTCTAAGAAGTTTGTTTCTATTTATTTTCAATGTCGGCCATGATATAATTCCAGTGCAGATTTGGTAAACAAGTGTTGGCAGGTCTCGCGATTGTAAAAGAAGTAAGAAAATATAAATTAACGCGCATTTCAATTCTAGCAGATATAAAAAACCATTTAATTCTTTTAAGAAACATTGTTCATATTCATGGACATAATTATATTTCAATCTATATATTAAATTTGCATTCTATTTTATATTCATCTCTAACCCATAGCCAACATTTTATCTTTTGTTTTAATATATTAGTTTCCTCTTTGGATTTGGAAGGAAATATAACGTTCTTAAATTTGATTTTTGAAACACTTTCTGAAGAAGAAGAGGGTCTTTTTCTTCCTCGGTGTAATTTTAACATGGAACAAAATCTGTGTAGTTCCTAGCTAAATTTATTTTTAAAGTGGAACAATGGCTTTAAAGTAAAATGCAAGTACACAAATGAAAAGTTAAGTGTAATGGCAAGAACTAGAGATTGTTTATTCCGTTAAATTGTGGACGAGTTGGGATTAATAAAAGGAGAGAAATTTAAGGAATTCGTGCTGTTTCAACATGGACGAATTCATTGGTGAGATCAAGCCAAATCTTCAACTTTAAATATATATTTTTCTCTATTATTAAGAAACCAGGATATATGTAAAAACTTTTAGAAAAGGACTAAATATATTCAGACTCTTTATCAATGCATTCTGGTGCACAAAATTTGCTGAGATGGCTGCCATGACATGGGGATGTTATTTCTTCTCGTGATCCTTGACTCGAAGGGAAGTGTCAGGTGTCCTTTTCTCTGACCAACGACAACACCACAGGCTACGCTGAGAACATTTGTTAACGAGTTTCGGCTCACAATCAGTGTCGTCATCTGTGCATACGAATACCTACGTTAATGGACGGTACGAATGCGCACACAACCTCCTACCTCTTTGGTGTTATTGTCTTTCTGGATGCTCGTTACCTCGAGAACCGTCATTTAGTGTCATGTGCTATTTTCAATTATATTGTCTTGTTTAATAAAGTGTTACTTTGCTCTTTCGGACATTCACGTCTACGATTTAACTCATAACATTCCTAACAAATAATATTGATATTGTATTTTTATTGAAAAGAGGGATAAATTAAAAAAATCGCATTGATCTATTTTTTAAATTTAGATCCTCTGACGTCATTAAAGCAATAGAAAATAAAGTGGTTTATGACCTAGTAACAAACTAGCAGCGTGTGAATACTCTAGTCCCGTTTCCATTGTACTAGCTAGTATACAGATATCTAGACGCTAGCTAGCACACTTTATTTCTAGTACAAGCAAGTGGCGTGTGATAGTAGCTTTTATTCGAAGGTTAGATATCCAATTCCAAAAACCCCTCACGCAAACCTTATGAAATCCCTAAATACCCAATTTTAGCCCAATCGGTAAAATAGTTTATGCTCTAGTGCGAGATACAGACTGAAATTCAAAAAAATAATTTTTGAATTCGAAGAAGGAGGAGGCGGGGGGTCATTAAACGTTGAGATTTATCGAAATCTCGAGTTAAATTTTTTTGACGATCACAATACTTTCTCTACCCGTAAGACAGCGAGAAAGTAAAAATGTTCGCTTGAGAAAATACAGTATATATAAAACTTTAGAAGAAAATAAAACGAAGTCTTGAAATTCTAGAGAAAAAGTTCTTAAAAATACAGCGTCTGCGTAGTGAGGCCGAAGAGATGAAGAGATTAAAACTTAACAAAAAAAAGTTGATATCACCTTAAAGAATGTTCTGGGAGTTCATCGTCGAAACTGTGAGCGTTCCAAAACTCACTTAAATGATTGAAGAGGTGTAACAATGCTCTAAAGTTGACATCACGTCTTTAGTAATCATTTTGATGAACACTTGAAAGATTATTTTAAGAAATAATTGTTAAAATTTCAATTTTTGTTGCACTGAAAATAATGTGTCATAATGTCTTTATCTCCAATACGCCATTTCCGCTTATTTCTTCCAATTCCCACCTCTCAGTATTTCTAGTAGAGGACCAAAAAAACTCGCGGATTTAAGTTCTAAATTTGAAAGATATATATGAAATAAAAGAAAAACAAGGAATATCTTGGGGGAAAGAAACTTGATACAATTCGAATCTTTAAATGAACGCATGCAGAATCTGATATCTGACAGTTTGAGATAAAATCATTGTTTGTAAAGAACTAAATTTTATCTTTTTTTCTTCCTCGTGGGCCTTTAAAATGTACGAGATTGGATGACGTATCTGTGTGGTCACATCCCCCGCCATACTCCCTTTGCAATAATCATTTCTCTCTTCCCCTTGTCACGTCGTCCATTACGATCATCGTTGAATCGCGTAGAAGACGTTAAAAAAAATTCACCTAATCAATATTATTTTAAAATGTGGACGGAATATTTGTACTAAAACCGGGTTAAAATGAAGTATATTTCTTGTTCTGATAAAAGTATTGTTATTATTATCTGGTGTTTCCTTCGATGCAATGCAATGTCGGTTGAAAACCAATTAATTAAATGTAGTATGGCGTATGGCGTGTTAGTCGCATCATAATAAATAAACACTTTAGAATAAATTCAAACTAAAAAATATATAGCTCATCAAATTTAAAATTCTAACACCACAGATGTCCATCAGGTTATATTATTAAGACTCATTAAACACGTTTTTCTGACATTTTATTTATCCGTTTATATAATTTCACAAAAATTTAATATTTTTGTCTGGATGTTTAAAATGATCTTAACGTATTGAAATGTTATTTTTTAACCATTTCTACTACCTTTAAAAGAAGGCCTTGGAAATATAAAATTAAATTTAAGAAAAAATAAAATAATTGTTGTATGGCTGGTAGCGTTTTAATGAATTATAATAAATAAATTAAAATGTATTAAATGATAATTATTTTATTCCTATTAATAATTCACTTCTAATGTTTTAAAACAATAAGATGGTCTTAGATTATACTTCAATTCCAAATATAGAAAACAAAATGAGATTTGAGAATATCAAGAGTTTCTCTATGAGGTTTGTTCATCCTGCCAAAGTTAAACAATATATAAGATGGATCATAAAACTATTTCTAAAGACTGATTGATAGATAATCTACTGAATTACTTACTATTTTGAAAATACCCTCCAATTTAATCAGAATACGAATATGTTCTCTAAAGAAAGAAAATACCAGACCAAAATTTTAGAATTCAATGGACCAATTATACAACTTACACATAATGTCAAACTTCTATATTGTTGAAAATACGCCATCAGCATTTGTAGATTATAAAACACTTATTCGTTCTTTCCTCCATAAACATCTTTGGTTCACGTTACCATCACACTGACAATTGTTGGAGTATTATTATCGTTGCTTGGCAAAATAAAGCTAACTCGATGTCTTTACGAAGAATAAGAATTGCATTAATTTGTGATCAGAATAAGTAATTTTATTAATTAAAATAAACAAATATAATGTGTGGTGGCTGTTTGGCTTACTGTAACGAAACAATCAGAAAATTGGGCGCGCGTTGTCGGGGATGGTTCCAAAGGGCTTACGCGCGTACACTACGCCAACATTCTAACCGCAGTAAGTCACATTCCTGAGTCTATATAATATTATTTATATATATATATTCTATATTAAGATATTGCTACACACATAATATATTCGGTTCTTATACCAAAATCAAGATTATTTAATCAGAAAATATTCACTTTATATCAGAATGTGTAGTTAAGTCAATCATAAATATATACTTATAGTTGTATAAAGTTGTATTTGCACATAAAATACTATATTTAGTAAAATTAGTATGAAACATGATTTGTACATAGATAAAGTTCTTGTTATATGAAGTTTGCTGTTTTTATAGTAGCATAGATTTGTTGTAGAACCATGTTTAGTTTCTGTATCTGTACTGTAGTATCAAATTACTGTTAGACAATGTTCTTGGAACGTAATACTAGCATCAAAATAGTGTTATACACCTAATTTTTTATTTCCTTTAATAGCATATAGGTGTCATTACATGTACAAAGTTCCTCGTTACTTGAATTGAATCAGGTATTTACACAACAAAGTTCACATAACTTATAATGGCATCAATTTGTTATTTCTGTTTACTAGTAGTTGTGATGTTTATATATGAGGAACATTGGCCCAACGCAAAACTGACCGCTTCAAAATTATATTTTATCGACATAGAAGTTATTAATTCCTCACTAAGGTGAATTCTGTTAAACTTCCTCTTACTGACCCTTATCCGCCTTGCTGCCATTTATTAAACTGTTAATAAACTTGTAATAAACACCCCTATCGTAATTGTATCGCGTTTTATTTATGGTTTGTCTACAATAAATCTCACCCGCTTTTCTGAAGATGATTATTATTAATTTCACACGTATAGAAAATTAGTCCCGACTGATTGTAGACGATTTATTTGTTGGTTTTTACAAAACAATTGATTTATTCTCAGACAAACGGGTGTATTCTTAATAATATAATAAAATTGATACAGTAAGCTTGACCTCATAGCATTGCATCTTATTTCTCGTTAAAGCTATACACATATGTGTTAGGGATGAGTATGTCTGCACTTAGAGGAATTTTGACCACATTTAAGAGGAAATAATGTTGAAATCCATTTAGGAAAATTAAAAGTCAGTTCACCCTTTCAAACCTACAGAATCATCATGTGATTTTTCAAGCACCAAATGTTAACATATATTTAGGTCCTTCATCTATGTACTAATTACAGTTACGGGTTTAGAAAGAGGAAGGTTGAATTTTAGAGTGTACCCGTATTTGTATGAAGGGAGAGAGGAACAATATTTAGAAAATAACAGCCTTAAAACACCCGACTGGGAATCTAACCTCTATTTCTACGTAATCGAGAATACAATCTGGTGTAACAAGATTAGAGTCTGGCAGCGGGACCGGCGCGTTCCCGTTGTTGTCCCTTGTATCTGCGCTCCTTGTTCTCTCTGTC
>CABFVX010001428.1:109082-166086 GCA_902151425.1 Timema shepardi | reverse complement strand
AAAATTGTCTTTCTGTCATGAGAACTGTGCGAAAATACCGCACGCAAAGGTATGCTATTTAAAAATTAATATCCCATGTGCACGAACGCGTAAACTTAAATACCGGAATTTTAAAATTTTGATTTTATAATTTTAATGAAGTAAAAACCGTTCGGGAGCAATAAAATTTATATATATATATATATGTAATTTGTTTCTGTTTGTTTTAAGGGAAGCAAAGAGTTTTCTGGGCAACGCCGGGTACTTCTGCAAGTCGGTGATAAAAATCTAAATTTATTTCCAAAAATGGATAGTGTAAACTAGGGGCATAACTAAAAACCTTAAATGTGAGTGGGAGCTTAGGGGTGCATTTGTTAACACTTATATCAATTTTACTGATGAAATGGTTGCTAAATGTTTTTGGGAATTTATTATTATGACGATTAAAAACATTTCATCTATAAACTAAAGTACGAAAAAAACAAAACAAAATAAATGAGGCAATATTGGATTATGTTGGCAAAAGGAAAACTTGGTTAGAAGCCCTATCCCCATCCCTTATGATTACACCACTGTTGTAATATATACCTACAATGAACGGTCAAATGGCTTGAAATATATAAATCATATTTAACTTTTCTAGCACTAGTTTTATAAATGTCTTCAAGTAGTGTAAATTCCATTTGGTCACTTAACACTATTTCTAGAAATGTAATACAATTTAGTATTATAATTATTTACTTTAGTATACTTATAGGCAGTATTTGAGAAACATGAATACAATTATATTTTGTGTATAGACCTATAAGTCGAAATTGATAACACATGTAAAAATTAACTTATCTTGCCCAGGAATATGTAAATCAAGTATATATATCTATATATATCTTTTAGCACCATGTCTTACTACCTGTTCAGACCTATTCAGGTTATACTCTTATATACAAATTACGCTAATAGTTTTAGGAATTAGGAAGGTTATATTTACCCAAATTTGAATGAAGGGGGAGAAGAACTCTATTTTGGAAAAATTCCTCTCAGTACACTTGATCAAGATTTTGATTTATATACACCCATCATCGGCAGTCTAGTCTATTGAGAGAGTATCGCTTAAGAACATGTGGCCACCGAGGTGGGAAATCAAGAATAGTAACTTTTAAAAACTTAAGATAAAGCTTGATAAGTTTCAAGTGTAATACAGGGGCTTAAAATCAAAGTAAGTATTTAATGCATACTAAGCTAACCTAACTTATACTAACCCGAACATTTATTTTTTTATTTTCTCGCTATATTACCGGTAGATAAAGTATTGGGCTAGTAAAAAAAAATCAAACTAGAGATTTTGATGAATATCAACGTTTCATGAACCCCCGAATCAAAAAAAGTGTTTTTTGAATTTCCGCCAGTCTATCCGTCTATCTGTACCGCGGACTAGAGCCAAAACTGTTATACCGATTGAGCTAAGACGTGGTATATAGGGTTTTCATAGGGTTATCCCGAGGAAATTTTGAATTTGCTATCCAACCCTAAAAAAGGGTAGTTTTCTTAAGGACGGAAAAATAAAAAGTCATTTTTGATCAAAATCGGCTTGAACGATTTGGATTAAATTTCATTTCTAAGCTTTGATCAATATTACAACCAAATGTCTACTTTCAATTTTTCGTCAAAATGAATATGGGAGTTAAAGTTTGATGCGTAAATTCTCATTTTTAATTTTATCTCCGTAGGTCTTTGAGATATAAAATTATTTCCCATTGAATATTTTAACTCTTCCAACACTTTAAGGTAAAGTATTACGACCGTCAAAAAAATCTAAACCAAGATGTTGATGGATGTCGACGTTTCATGACCCCCCGAGCCCCAAAAAGTGTTTTTTTTTTGTAAATCCATCTTTCTGTGTGTCTGTTTAACCCTAAAATAAAATTAATAGCAGTTTGCTAAAGGCTGAAAAGAGAAAAATTCCATTTTCTCAATACCATCCATAAGGATTTTGATTAAAATTCGTATCTACTCATTGATTAAGATTATAAACAAAATGTCCTTTTTTCATTTTTCCATTTTTCCATGAAAATAACTTTTAGGTTAGTTAGAGAAGAAACAATTTCTATATCTCCGCAACTATTTGAGATACTAAATAACTTATCATTGTAAAACTTTAGTAATATTAAAAATAACAAACTTGCATTTGATATATATTTTTATAAAACCAATAGGTTCTGAGATATTGGCAAATATATTAATACAATTTGGTGAACTTTAGTTGTGAAGCAAATAAGTGAGTCTTTCAAGAAGTTGATGTAGTTTTTTCCTTTAACTTCTTAAGGGAAATGTTTGTACAGCACAGGGGCGAATCCAGGATTTCCGTGATGGGGGAGGTAAGCAGTCGCTCCCATCGTGATCAGGGAGGGTGCGGTGGGTGGGTGCACCTTAACAATTTTTGACATACAAATACTTCAAAATTTGAGAGTAAATCTTTTAAGTAATTTTTCAATGTAACGCTAAACTTAAGAATAATCCTCTAATGAGGGGTATAATTAGAAATTCTCGATTGGTATTGTAATTTATTAAAAGCAAATAATATTAACATCAACAAATAATGATTATTAAGATAGAAATAAGATTAAACATTATATCAATTATTACATAAATAGTTTTTTTAGCTATTCAATCAATTAGATAAATATATGAAATCATTCAGATTTCTAACAATGGAACTCTAACTCCACTCTAGAGTATAGCTAGTTATTTCTCATTCTAAAAATAAATTTCACCACTAAACCATTTATTTATCATTGAAATACTAATAATTAAAAATGATAAAATAAATTTAAACCTAAGCTACAGCAATGATCTATCTCTCTCAATTTGGACTCAATAGTCAATAATTACCTATTTTATTGATCGAAATTTATAAAAGAAGAATTTATGAGCAATGAGATAACCATGAAATCTGCATTCTCTAATAAAATGCCGAAAATTTTAAACTAAAGTCAACCTTTTAATAAGAATTGTTAACCCTTGAGGACCCAATATCGATATTTTTCATTTGTCCAAATATACAAATGACGACGCTAATTATTTAAAAATAAAATTATAAAACTTAAAGCCGTGAGTCAAAAAATGTGTTACGTATGTATAGCGCAATTTTTTTTGGGTTGGCTAGTGTATATTATATTTAGAATTTTGAGTAAATATCTTCATTTTTAAATAATAGAGCGAGAAAGTCCGTGCAGAGTTCCGTACACTTTTTTTTTATCCCCACATCTTAATACCCTTCCGAGTGAATAGTGCGAATAATCAAACTTGTACTCTTTGTGCACCCCCATGTATAAAAGCGCCTTTTATGAATTTTACGTGAACCACAGGGATGGCAATAGCGGAGAGCCATTAAATTTGAATGAACACATATATTTTATATCTATATATTGTGTATATAGCGTTAGCAAACGCGCACCTTCTGTGCCCCTTAACAAATTCTATTATATGTAATGTACTAATGCATTTTCCGTATGCTGTGCGACGGACAACTTCGTTAATAAAGGCTATTAAAATAATATTTTAACTAGTGAATTATTTAAAGAACTTTGGCGCCCCCAGTTGTGGCCTTACTGGCCGTCCTTTGGGCCAGCCCTGTCTGGCAGTTATATAAATTAACAGTGAACATTTGATTATTTTATTCGTACTTTAATCTTTTGTGGTTTGTAAATGAATAGGGAGTATTTTTTCTGATAAAGGGTGTTGTAACAATTTGTGACATTTTATGATTGCATCTGTACATAGAAGGAAAAATTTTGATGCAACTGAAAAATATCTGCGCTATTTAATTGGTTTATTTTAATAAACATTTTTATCAGAGTTATTAGACTAAACAAAGTATTTATGCATTAAATATTTTAGTATGGTAATATAAAATGTAAGGGACTATTTAAAGTTAACTTTCTAGCGTTCATTTTGGTTTCAGGATAACCAGTAGCAAAAACAAGTGTTTGATATGTTTTACTCAAACCATACTTTCTCTTTAAGCTTTAAAATAAAATATGAAACTATAGAGTAAAAATTAATACAAAAATATTTATAACTTTTATTAAATAATCACGATGAATGACACCAATAGTAAAATTGGTTTCTATAGGGATGTGAAATAATTTGTTTGAAACCTATTGACATAGTTGGGACAGATGCTGATAAAGTTTCGCCAGTCCCGTCGAGTGACTTTACACATCCTTGGCTGAAAATATGTTTTACCTATCATTTTGAGTATATTTAAGTGGGAAATGTTTTGGTAACCCAATGCTCAACTTAATTGTTTACTTAAAGCTCAATGTGATAAATCTACGTAATGGAGAAAATGAACTGTCATCTTAAATAAATTTACAAAATGTCAATATCCATAGTATTATTATTTTATGATAGACTTAAAAATGGATCAGCCAAATATTTGTTCTTATTTAATCAATATTTATTATTAAATACGAAATATATATATATATTACTGAGAATGGGTTTTAAGCGTATGATATTTTTGGCTGGGAGATATATATTATCTAGTTCGATCACCTGTGGGTGTAAAATTTTAGGCTGGTGGCACAGAACACTGTCCAGGGTACAGGATGTCTACACGTCGTTCCCGCAATACGATGAAGTTATGATACTGATTATATGTATGTGGAGCTAATAGTGATTTTAAAGTTAAGCTAAGCCTAATTATCTAAACCTTGGGGAACGTTGGGATGGTTACCCCTTTGGTAAAAAAAATACCCATAGTATGAGTCGGGAATGGAATCCGGGATATCTAAGCTCGTAGCCGTGTCCAATGACCATTATATCATAGTGCCGGCTTAGGTTTTTACTAAAGTTTTTATACAAACATAATGTAAGGCTGATCTTCCATAATTGTCTCCCATGACGTGGCTATCAAGGTTCAAGTCCCGGCTGATTGTGCCGAGTATATTTTTCCTCAAATAGTTTCTTACAGTTTTTTCCCAAAACAACTTAACAATTTTTTTATCAATAGATGTATGTGTAAAACAACTGTTTCAAAAATTTGGCATCTAATCGGATCTTGGCCTTTAATTGTGTGTGAAAAAAAGATTAACATCATTTATGTCTACACATAGATCATTTACATTTAAAAAGTTTAAATTATAAAATGATAGCTAGCATTTTAAAATATATTTATGATAAAAAATTGAGTACTGTAACTTATTATACAGTTCAAAAATTCCATAAAGTATGTTAAGCTATATATATAATGTTAACCCACATTTTATATAGAAACAACGGAATTTTAAAAAGTACATTTAAACTTTAAAGTTATATTAGCAAGGTATAGTCTTGTACATACACAATTTTAAAATAATTAATTATATGCTGGTGACCTGGCGGTCTAGCGGTAAGGTGTCAGACTTCTGTTATGACGGCCGGGGTTCAATCCTCGGCCGAGGCAAAGATTTATCTGATTACCAAACACTTCCTTCACCTCTGACAAGACATCTTGGTAATGTGGGGAATGCCAGGCCTCCACCGTGGTTCGGATTCCACGTTAAACAGTAGGTCCTTAACTTCATCTCACAATCACCCTACCATTACACATTAGCGTAAGTGCGTATAACCCGAACGGGTAGTAAGACGCGGTGCTAATAATAATAATAATTATTATATGTTTGAAATTAAATAGGCGGCATACTATATAACTTGTGGGAACATCACTCTTCTAATAATTTTTTATTATGAGGTTGAAACTCTACTTTGTATATGTTATTTATTCAATCATTATTATCATTATTATTAATAGATATAAATTGTTTTTTAATTAAAGTCAATAGAAAATGTCAAGCCCTTTGCATTATACATATTACACCCTTTAAAATAAATTCCACATTTACCATAGGATATACATATAAATTCCTGAAGAAGGGAAAACCACTTTATTTGACCTTAACAAATATTTCATCTAAAGTCCAAAGATTTATCAACGTCTTAATATAATTATGTGCTGTAAAACGGATTCAAGTGTTTGCATGAGGACTGCCGGGAAATGATATCAATCATACTTTGTGATAAGTTATTCGATTTAATATTTCCCCTTTTCCGGGGAAAGTTTATGTCGTCTAATTGATATGAGTGAAGACGAACAGAAAACGTTATCTTTCTAACTCTCTTCTCAACAATTCGTAAAATAAACTAGTTGCAAATTTTGCTACCCGTAAAATTGAAATTGAGTTATACTACTCTGTTCTTCTGAACAAATGTTGTACGTCGCTGGGAACAAAACGAAGACTAACTTTCATGAGCTGAACATTCAGGGCAATCATCATGTTATAAGTTGGCCATAGGCCGAATTGAGCTATAAATGAGTAAATATGATAAAACGACCACCTCCAAGAAACGCCCTCATCTCCTAAGACACTAAGATATACCTGCTTTGGTTCTCAAGAAAGTATTTCCAGGTTTAAGACTTATCTTTTTCGTCCACTCAAAAACTGCAGTGCGATAAAAAAAAAAGTTCTTAAGTAATTTTAATACACAAGACCAGAACAATATATTATCTTCTGTGAGGCAGAATACGCTGGTCACAAAGTGAGGTTTAGGAAATAGAGAGAAATGAACCATTCAGAAGGGTATAGCACATTCACTCTTGACATTACAGGTCAGAGCCGCAAATGTTTCTTGAATAAACTAAACAAATATATAGTATACAGGTGTTTGGATCGCAGCTTAAGACAACATGACGAGCTTTTTCATTTATAGTTTTGGAAGCTTTTAACATATAATTTATATTAATAAGCCATACTTTACTAGACCCACCTAATGAATTCTTAAATGAAAACATTTCAACTAATTAATTTGTTAAGTTAATTTATTAAAAGTTTCTGTGGAATATAAATAAACAATAGTGAAAACTGACTATGTATATAATTCTTAGAATGACATATTAGCTACCCGTATCGGTGAGCACTTGTAAATTGATATAAATGTCAAGCTAGCTTTGTCCAGTTTCAAGGTGAAAGGAAGGCTTGGGTTCGAATCCCAGATGGGTTCTCTGCGGGTGATTTTACTAAATTATTTTACACTCACCCTCTATACAAATTAGGGTAAATTTCTACTTATAATAGATACCTACCTCATTTCAACCACAGTAATAAAATTAAATGTGGCTAGCCCAAAAGATTAGTAAGACGAGGTTTAAACACTAAATTTGTTTGTGGCCTCTAAATCAGCGACTCTCAAACTTTTTAGGCTAGTGGCACCCTTGTAAGAATTTTCGTGTAAGTTTTGTATTTCACGGTTTATTTTTTATCCAAAGTATAATATACCAGAGTAGCATATTAAATAATAATAGTGTTTTAATTTTGTAATTATTAAAAAAAATCCTTTGCCTTACTCGCTTACTGAGTTAATTGAAGTATATAAATAAAAAAACACAGAGATAAATACTTAAATGGAGCTATAGAGTTAAATATCTTTGCGAATAAGTAAACTACCACACTAACCAACCACAATGTGAGATTGCTAAAAATTAATAATACCTCTAAAAACGAATAATATCCGGTTATCAAAAAGAAAACAATCATCATTTCATATCGTGTGCGGTGACTCATGCAATTCAGAGAAACACTAAAACCAAACTTTCTTCCGTTTCTTTATTTTCGTTATTTTGTGGTAATATAATTTCTCAACATTTCTCCCTCTCCTTCCCCCCTCTCTATCCACATCAAAAAATCTTGCGTCCCACCGGTTGATAATACTTGTTTTAAACGGACAAAAGGCATTCACTTTGTCAACATAATAAATTAGTTAAATGACTTCTTCATCAAATATTTCTTGCGGGTGCTTATTGTGAGTGTTATTATTTAAAACTCGCAAGAAATGTTTTTTTTATTTACTTCCGCATCTTACTACCCGTTTGGGTTATACGCTTACTTACTAACTATGCTAATGATTTATGAATTGGCAGGATTAAATTTAGGGGAAGTGAACCCGCATTTGCGTGGACGTAGAGTAGAAAACCATCCAGGAAAAACTACTCCCAGTTCACCCGAAATTCGAACCTCGATCGCCCCGTCCTCTGCTGTATAGCTCAACATGAAACTAGCACGTTAGCTAACTATGCCACTGAGGTGGGTGATATTTTATTGATAGTGAAGAAAAAGTTGGGGTTTGAATCTCGGCAGTAGCAAGATATGCCCTTTTAAAAGTGTTACTAGATAGTAGATACTAATGTCTATATAGGTGGTGTCAGTACTACGGTATAATATTATTTCAAAGTTGACGTTAATGTTTTATCTCGTAATTAAAGTTAATATCTTATTTATTTTTTTATTTTAAAATATTCTTCATTTTAACACGTGTATACTATATATTTGTTTAGTTTCTTCAAGAACAAATTGTGGCTCTGACCTGTATTGTCAAGGGTAAATGTGCTAGAGTACCCTCTTGAATTATTCATTTTTCTCTCTTTCCAAAACCTGACTTTGTGTCCGGCGTTTTTTGCCTCACTTAATATAGTAATTTTTTTCTTATCTTGTGTTTTAAAAGAACCAATAACTTTTATCCCGCCGCAGTTTTTGAGTTGACGAGAAACTTTTAGGTCTTAGCCCTGTTAATATTTTCTACCAAGTGAGTTCTTGAGCGCAAAATCAAATATATTTAAGTGTCTTAGGAGGGAAAGGGTTTCTTGGAGGATGGTATTTTACTATTTTAACTCATTTAGAATTCAATTCAGCCCATGACCAATTTATAACTTGAACGATTCCCCTTAATACACTCGGATGTGATTCTAACCCTGACCTGCCCTTCACCCGCAAACTAGTATAAAAGAGCGTGATTAGGTTCGAATGCCCACTGGTATTTATAATTAACATAAAACGTTAATGGAGAGATAGATTCACATTAACAAATGTAATATTAAATGTTCTAGGATAAAAGAGACGTAATTTTTAAATGTTGGTTTGCAAAATTCCGAACATATATTTTACCGCATGGATTTGAAATCTTGACAAGTTTATGACACTTTGTTCCAAACATACGCATTGAAATCGCCACCGTAAACTAAATAAATGCCATTTGTTAATTTGACATTTTTTCAAATAAATATATCATAATAATTTTCTTGGCATCTAACTTTTCATGTGTGAAAACATCAATTACCTTTATGTCAAACGTACAACTATATTCAAGAGTATTTATTTGGTCGTTATAATTTTGACCACAGTGCTTTAATACCATCCAGACAACCTTCATATCTACACTATTGGTGTAGGGGATACGAAAGAAAAACTCAAATTAAATGTACTTGCATTTGTGTGGAGGGAAATCGAGAAACCGGTTGGATACAAATAGAACAAGTACATTCACCTAAGTTTCTAACCTTGACCTATCCATTACTTGCAAATCAGACTAGATGAACTATACGTTTAGTCTGAGTGTCCCTCGATGTTGCCACTATATTAAGTTTAGGTTTAGTTAAAATAATTTATATTGTTCCTACTAACATTAGATAGTTGTTTATTAATAAATAGTTTGAAATTGTCTCTTAAAAAAGGAACACATTTAAAAAAGACAACATCCATTCTTTCTGGGACTTATTTTATGAGTACGAAATAATTATTTTGTATCATTACAAACTTTATATAAACGTTTCTAATAAAAGTTAACTACAGACCTAAATTACCAAAAGTAAGCTACAATTATACTTGGGAAGATATCTGATATGGGAAACAAAAGTCTTTTGACTTTTTTAATTCTCGTTTGGGAGGTGAAGAAGCTAAGAGTCTAGGCTCGAGTTTAATTAAAGTTAGTTTGGGTGATGTAAGAAGAGTGTAAAATGGGTGTGGGAGGGGGAAAGTAGCTCTTGGACAGGAGGGGTTGGGGTTGGGGGTGGTGGGGGTAGGCAAAGTCCGGACATGATGTGACACACGGTCCTAGATAGTTTGACCTCAGTGGCAGGCAATAACTCACCAAGCCGGAAGGGGAATGATGGGAAATGGGTGAGTAGGTTGGAGGGAGGAGTTGGGGAAAGAACGGAAGGTCTAGGAAACTTCAGTGTTACCATCCTTCGATAGCGAAAAGTAACTGAAAGGGGCTGTGTTTGTCCGATTGGTGCTGACTATGAGGGTTGGGGGATAGACGGGATGTTGGAAGATAGCTGATTCCTCATCACTCAAAAACATATAAATGGGAAAAGGGTAGTGGGGGGGTGTCTAAGATAACTTTCCACTTATATATTTGATAAATAATAATGTATCACTCTATCTCTCAAAGAAGATTACAAGGAATGTGATTCATGAAATATTATATTCGTATTAGCTATATGAATTTAGCATACCATTAAGATGATAAAGACATTAATGACGCATATATATCCAAAAGCAATATTAAGATAATAATATAAAGATTTTACAAAAGCACTTACTTGAAAATAACTAAGAAATGTCTCAGATTAAAGCGGAAAAATTTATATTATGATAATATATTTTGGTTGTTGTAATATTATATATTTCTTTTTTACTTACCACACTCACACACTAAAAATTATGGATTAAGGCTATCAACAAAATCGAATTCAAATGTTTAAATTTGAATTTTGACACATGGAAACTAAAGTTGAACTTAAGTTAGCACTTATTGAACTCACTTAGCAATTAGTAAGTTTCTTCTCGGATGACCAACAAATTAAGGTTCATATCTTCAAAACAGAATTAGTGGGAAACTATTTCAGAATAAACATCACAATGCATAGAATGCTAAGCTAGACTGGATGAGCCTGACACCTCCAGTGACATGACCACCAGTGAAGTTAGTATCTGCTACCGAGAATGAAGATATAATGAATTAATGTCTGTAAACAAATATGTTACATGTAGATAAAACAATTTTGGATATATTACTACGTCTAAATTTTAGTTTTCAAGTAAAGTTAAGTGCGTATAACACGAACGGGTATTAAGACGTGGTGCTAATAATAATAATTTTAAACTTTACATTTGGTTTAAGATAAATCATAGATAAGACCAATACATACTACATAATTGATAGTAAGGTTATATATTATTTTTATTCTTTTTATTCCCTTCTCCTTATTTAATTTACGTTTTAGTTTTTCTTCTATGACGAAGACATATTTTGATGATTTTTTCACCATATTCAAGTCTTATTTGTATTAAAGATGATTGAATTTACTTCATACTATTGGAAAGTTTGTGAAACTGAAATTTTAAGTTTTTTTATGGAATAATTTTTATCTAGATGATTAAGGACATGTATAAAATTTCCAACTGTAGATCCCTTTAAAGTGTGCCTTCCTCATTCATTCCCACAAATTTAGTGTCAATATGCGAATAGCCCGAATGGATAGTAGACACGGTGTACAACAAACCAGCTAAATTTTCTACTTTAATTTTGTTTGTGTGTGTATACTAATAAGAGCTAACTGGAGACGATCTATACTTACAATGGATTGATAATTTCATTAATGAGTAAAATGGGTCACGAGAGACGATATGTAAGGTAAACATTTTCTATCAATGGCGTTCTCACGTAGTTTCCAAACTATGACAAACAACAGTGTACAGTTTCTCTAATTGGATACCTCTACAAAGGTTGTCCATGACAAGTTCCTGTGCAATCAGGGCTATTGTCTTAGCGAGGCCGTGTTTGACAACTCCCCCGTGTGTTTACTTCAAGCCCAGCTGGCCAAGATTATAACACGCGTTGTGCAGTGTGTTTGTTAAGGTGGGGATGTAGAGAACGCGAGTTAAAGGAAGTGTTCTTGCAGTTTTTATTGAAAATTTTCTTTTATTTACCAAATAAAATATTGATCCAGTAGAAACATATAATTTAATTTTCTTCACATAGTAATATCAACAATCTGTCATTGGTGTCCTTGAATTTAATGGCAACTTTCGCTCTTCATTTAACAAGTTTCTCATAAAATGCCACCATTCTCATGATGTATATTCAACAACTGTTGATATCACCATGGGAAGAAAATTTAACTTTATGTTTATATTTGAGCAATATTTTATTTATTTTGGCCAACAAAATGTTTTGATATAAAAATCGCAGATACGCTCTATAACTAGCGTTCTCGATCCGCTTCGGTGACGTATTTGGCTAATGTGCTAGTCGTGTTGAGCTCGACTGCTGAGGACGGGGAGATCAAGGTTCGAATCTCGGTCGGGTGAACTGGGGGTGGTTTTTACTAAATGGTTTTCCACTTTCCCTCCACTCAAATGCGGGTTCACTTCTTCTAATTCAACCTTCCCAATTCTGAATCCATTAGCGTAGTTAGTACTTAAAGCGTATAACCCGAACGGGTAGTAGGACGTGGTGCTTAATAATAACAATAATAATAATAGCGTTCTCTACATTCCCCCCTTAAGTAAAGGTCATCCATAAACTACCTAAAGATTTTTTACTACAGTATTTGATCAACCCTCGCCCCATGTAACACTATGTAGACTTTAGAGCGCTACCCCCTCCACCGTTCCCAACAGTGTTACGAGGTTTATGGATGACCCCTTATGAACATGTCAAACAGACTGACGTAGAGTTAGCACGCATCAATGGTTTGCAACGTGGGATGACGTGTTCGTTCATTGAATCAACACTTTATCCGAGTATACCAGCCCAGTTGATATAGGTGTTCACTTGAGTTGAGTTGAAGACAATGTGTCTGGAGCAGACAAGACAATCTTAATTTAGTAGAGATGTATAGGTTTGTACTATTACAAGGATATTACAATGAGAACAGCGTCTGTGGTTACGTAGTCTAATGCAACACTCTCGTGTTAAGACTGGATCGCCCGTTACGGGCCTATCAGGGTTCGACTCCCAATTAATTATACTGAAGCAGTTATATTGTTAATAACTTACCGGTATCAATATCTCGCCATTTAAATGAGAGGACATTGACTAAATATTCTACCTTACGAATTCCTTTCCAATCAGAGTGCTCGTAAAACCCTAATGGGTACTAAGACGTGGGGAAAAATAAAGTTTAATCTTGATTATCTGGACTATAATAATTTGAATATCAAAGTAGAGAGTAGTACTATATTGTGACTCATATTATTATACACGTGGCGTGTATTCTGAGGGTATTTTAAATAGATAGTTTCTCCCAATGTAAAGATGATAGAAAGTAGCGCCAGATGGAGAAATACATAATTACGATTGGCTGCATTTGTGACATCACTCAGTACACAAGTACAACGCGTTACATACAAAAAGCTATATGGAAGACAAATAAGTTGTTAAAAATCCGGTCACATTATGGAATTTAAATAATAAATAAACCTTTAAAATTCAAACTCATGTTCAATTAACGTAATTACTCTACTCATTTAAAGTATATGGTACGGAGATCTACACGGACTTTCTCACTCCGTTGTTTAAAAATGGAGATATTTACTCAAAACTCGTAATATATGTGAAACGAAATAAAATAGCCCTACATTAGTAAACCCGAGCAAAAATTGCGTTGCACTTTGACCACTTAAAACTTTTTTTTGACTTCTGGTTTTAAATTTTATATTTTTATATTTAATTAATTAAAGTCCTCATTTGTACATTCGGACAGTAAAAAAAGGATCGATATTGGGTCCACAAGGGTCAACACTTCGTTTAAAATTTAGACTTCCATTTAAAACTTTAAATATTTTATTAGAGGTTGCACATCTTAACTGATTTTTATGAACAAGCCAAATAAATAAATAACTGTTGTGAGTACCCTTGAATAGGCTTTTTTCATCATTTTTAAAGAAAAAAAAAATTGAGTGAATCTATACATTGTTTCTTTTCACTACTTTGCACTATTAAAATCAATTTTGTTTTCTTTCAATTTTGTTCTTATTAATCAGATTTTTTGATTAACGTAGTTCAGAATAACGAGACTCTACTGTATCTCAGAAACTATTGGGTTTATAAAAATATTATTCAAATAAAAGTTTTTAGTTATTATTATTATTAGCACCGCGTCTTACTAACCGTTCGGGTTATACACACACTAATGTGTAATGGTAGGGTGATTGTGAGATGAAATGAAGGACCTACAGTTTAACGTGGAATCTGAACCACGGTGGAGGCCTGGCATTCCTCACATTCACAAGATGTCTTGTCAGAGGTGATGGAAGGGTTTGATAATCAGATAAATCTTTGCCGGGACCGAGGATTGAACTCCGGCCGCCAGCATAGAAGTCTGACACCTTACCCCTAGACCACCAGGTCACCGCTTTTAGTTATCAATAGTACTACAATTTTGCAATGCTAAGCTATTTAGTATCTTAAATAATTGTGGAAATACGGAAATTTACTCTTATGTAAAGTACACTTAGAGTCATTTTCATGTGAAAATGAAAATATCCTTTTTATTTATAATCTTAATCAACGCCTAGATACGAATTTAAATCAAAATTGTTAGTGCCGATTTTGATAAAATGAATTTTTTTCTTTTTTCACCCTGAAGGAAACTACCCTTAATTTCAGGGTTAAATAACCATTTTCAAAAAATCTCTAAGGGAAGCCCTTAGATACCAAGTTTTAGTCCTATTGGTAAAATATTTTAGAATCTACTCCGAGCTACAAACAGAAGGACGGAAATGCAAAAAACAATTTTTCGGACTCGGGGGGTGGGGGTCATGAAATGTCGAAATTCATCAATATCTTGAGTTCAAATTTTTTCTGACGATCACAATACTTTCTCTACCTATAAGTTAGAAAAAAAGTAAAAATGGTTTTTATTAGTTTTTCAAAAATTAAGTTTAAAAACATAAAAAATTCAAATATCAAAATCAAAATCGGAAATGTTAGTTTCGTATTAGTGTTTATTATCACTGACGGTGCGTTTGAGGTTCAAACCTCAGCTAAGTGTGACTGACTCTCCAGTTATGATTTATAATTGTGGTTTTCCTACTCCATCCATGCAGTAGTGCAGGTTTATTTGGTAAACTATACCTTTCTCGTCAATACACCTTAGAAATAAATCAAAGGTGTTAAAAATAAATATTTAAAAACTATATAATTTAAATTTAATTTGTAATGAGCTATTAGAGACCTAACATCGTATTAGAGGGAAGAAATACTCGCATATACCATGCAACTTAAATCATAACTCATAAACCTTCTAGTATTAGGATTTTTGTCTTACAATACGTTCATTCCTTTTGTCAGTGAACTTGACCGCCAATGTGCCCTATCCTCTGCCTCCTCCTTTAGAACAATGATTAATTTTAACGTAAATAGCTCTATTTTGATAAACAGAAAGGTTATGTTTATACATAATTTTAGCTATCATATAACTGTTCTTACTATACATATCAAGTGATATAATTTATCGTTAAATAATTTGTTCTAACATTGATTCATTATATCTCAGATAGCTTGCTAAGCTATAAGTCATAATAACATAAATTAGAATAATATTAAATTACAACTATTAATTAAATAACAATTTTATATAATTATAAAATTTTACAACCAATTTTACATTTGACGAGTTTATTATGCACCACATGAGTATAAATTAAACATTGAAATATATAAAACATTTAAATGTTTTTGTAGGATTAAAATAACACATATTTATGACTATTTATATTACTTAAATGGATAATGGTTGTTTTAAGTAATATCTCAATGGATATTGAATCTATATACTGGTTTAAAGGTACTGGATTCGATTCATTGCACTGTTGAGAACATTATTTAAATTGAAATTGGCGACTTTCCCTTTCAAAGTGATACATTTTACGGTCACGGTAGAATGGCTGTTCAGGAATCAAACAAATCTGTTACTGAACCTGCACTGGTGGGTGCTCGAATAAGCAATAATTATAGTTTTGACAGGTTTTATGGATACATGTTGGGAGTACTTCAACCGTATACGCCCTCTGTGGGGACCGTTCCTTAGCCGAATGGCCTAAGTCCAACCAGTCACCACAGAGAGCGAGGTTTTAAATTACAAAAAAAGGGTAATCACAGGGGACCTATGTCATCCTGCTTTGGCAAGCCCAACAACACCCCTGTCTTACCAGAGAATTTATGGCTAAGTCTAATGGACATAACCATGAGGTAGTCTGGATTCAGACAAGAACAAGCGAAGGTTTACAAATACAGCCCGAGGGCTCGTTTATTTTGATGATAATCAGCATTGAATAATTTGTAAAATTTGGTATATCTAACTTTGATAAATATCAATACTCGGATATGAATAATAAAGTAATTCTCTTCATAAATAAAGATACATAACAGGATATCATTAACTGACATAGACAGGGAAATTGTCCCTATTAAAAACTTTAAAGGTGTACAAATAATATATCTTCCCATGAGAATATAAAGCTCTTCAAAACCGTAAGTTAACATTTCCATCAAACTAACATTTAATAGGTCTCGAAGATAGTAGTCATAACATATAACATTAAAGTCATCTAACTGTAAACGATATAAATAACCTAAACGTTAACATTTCCCATGAGATAGTAAACAAACCTACTTGACATAAAGTCATCTGACTGTAACAATATAAATATCCTAATACTTAACATTTCCTATGAGATAGTAAACAAACCTATATGAAATAAAGTCATCAGACTGCAAACAATATAAATAACCTAACACTTAACAACTTCAGATAAATTGAGTCCTTATGACCATGATTCCAACCCTGACCTGAATACAGAAAGATAATGGTCAAAGTCTAATCTCCCTCTCTTACAATAAATTCCTTAAACTCCTCCAGGATTTGAACCCTGACCTAAAATATATAATGTTCATGGTCAAAGCTAAACTTCTCTTATTTAGATATGAATTTCCTAAACTTCTCCAAGATTCGAACCATGACCTGAAATGTACTATGTTCATGGTCAAAGATCAATTTCTCTTATTTACACTAAATCTCCTAAACTTCTCCAAGATTTGAACCTCGACCTGACATACACAATGTTCATGGTCGACGATTAATTTTCGTGAATAACAATAGCTTACGTTGAAGACGATCCTAGGGGCCTACAATGCGCCCAAGTAATCCTTATACCTAACCAGCATCAAAGAGTAATATTCATTACGGGTCACAGGCTTATATTTGATTCTGCCCAGCGGGGAAACTAGGTGGGAAAGAATTACATCATCGGGTCGTCATCAATGTCCAATCACAAGGTGCCACTACTTTCACAGCGCAGTTGAGACTCGCATAGCAACGGGTGGTGGGGGGTAGCAACGGACGCCTGAGCCACTGATATCCATTTAGAATTGCACTCACGCGCATGCGCGCTTCGAACGGATTGTTTTAGTTAGGATAACAGACGAAGACGTGGCTGACTTCTCATTCCAGTTTTCATGCAGTACATACACCAAGGTCTTTTCGTGGCGTGATTGTTATTGTTGAACGAGACTTCGACTATTCTGGTGAATAGGGTAAGTAGAAAACAGTTGTTGGTGACGGGTCAGTCTGTAGCCATGGTACAGATCGAGGGTAGGTTTTCCTAGACACATTTTGTTTTACACCCTCTATCTTTCTTCACGTAAACGCCAGTAAACTCCTATGGATTATACCTTTCTCTACCCTATTAGTGAAATGCTAGTTGTGTGGAAAGACCTGATATACAAAATGCATATATAACACAAACATCTAGTTGTAATTCATGTAATGATGTCATAAGTTCAGTCAACAATTAAGCATTAAATTATCCTAGGGCAAAGAGCAGTGTCGGCTCGTGTATAGGCATTGAGGAACTGCAGCACCCCCTATTTCCACTAGATATTATCGATATCATTTAATATAATGAGTACTTTTTCTTTAATTATTTCTTTATTTTTGTAGTAAAATATATATTCCTTAAGCTCAATGTCAGTACTTCAATAGCCATCCCCCAGTTTATGAAAAATATACAAAATCTTTGTATGGAACTGTGCGCTTCACAGTGCAAGAGACGTGGTGTTTTACTGTTTTGCGCATGCGCACATAGGAGGGTGGTGGGGATGAAGGCGGGACTGCCAGTTAGAGAGAGCACTGTTGCTCTCGCAGTTCCGGCTCTGGCGTGGTGGTGGAAGGAAGTTTTTTTTTTACTCAGCGTGTGTTGGGCTTAAAAACCGTGTACCATATTCTTGGATATGATAAATTGTAGAAGATTGTATAATTAGATTATTATTCTGCTTCCAGCTATTCTATTTGATTTTTTTCGGTTCTTTTATTTAACAGAAAACTTTAACCATGGCCTTGCATCCCCAAGAAATAAGTTATGTGACTGTAAATAAGGAAGTGTGTGACTATACAGTTGTTAATATAATGGACATATATTCTTCCACTAAACATTTATTAGCTGCTAAATTGTTCAACAAGAATTGTTTCAATTGATTTAAGAATGAACATCCCACAAAATATAGTACTGACCAATGAAGCTTATCCCATGATTGACAAAGAAAAGCTTGAAACTGAACTAAAAGTATTCTTTTGTAGGACTGATATTCATGAATATTGCAAATTAATTGAGCTGCTGAAATTTATCTTGGAAAATAATCTAGATGAAACTGATAAAAATCTTCTTGACAATTCCCATGATTACATCAGAGGCAGAGAACTGCTTTTCAACATTGAAAAGAATAAAAACTTTTTTAAGTACCACTATGAATTCGGAAAGACTATATACGCTTGCAGTACTTTCAATGGAGAGAAATTCACTCAGTTGTCATCCAGAGATCAAGGAGAAAATTATTTAACTTTTTGCGCAAATCAAAACAAGAAAAATTGATTTCATTTTTAAATGAACGGTACGAACGGTAACAATTTAAATTAAAGTAAGTAAAACATGTTTGGTTTTTTTGTTAAGATTTTATCAAGTTCTTGAATATATTTTCTTTTTATACATGTTTTTCTCCGTTTACACAATTTTAAAACAAAGGCTAAACATTTTCTGGAGCAGCACCCCCACTAATTTTATCTACGAGCTGCCACTGGCAAATATTGATCGCTTTGAATTTTCTTATGTATTAAAATCCTTTAACCGTAATTAATTGATTACTGCAAACCCTTTTATATAATATAAATTGTATTTAAATTTAGCTGAGACATGATTATCATCTTTACATCCTACATTTTTTAAATACATTTATTTTAAAACTTATCATATTTTAAGATGAATAGTTTTTAGGTAGTTGAACTATTTTAGAGTGCCAGACACAAGAAACTTGTTGGAGCTATGTTGGCAATAAAAAAGTTGTTCAGAGTAGCATGTGTTTTATGAGCCGAAATGAAATATGACCCAAGTTCTAGTGATTAATCACCTTAATCTATTATGGAGTACAAAATATTTTGCAAACTGCGAACCACGTGAAAAACTTCTATAGTAGTAGAGTCAATTAATATTTAATGAAGAATTAGAAAATAAAAAATAAATGGGTCACGTAGGAAATAAAAAATGGAAATTAAAATTAAGGGTTTTTAAGGGATTTTGGTTAAATGATGGTTTTTGTTTAGTCACACTCAGATGTTGTGACGAAGACATTAGAAAGGCATATTATATATCAAGGATACTCTGGCTAGTTTCCCTGTTTTTAGCACTGCTTCTTACTACCTGATTAGCTTATACAAGGTGGGGCCGAAATAGTTAAACAAATAGTAACTTTAAATTAACACTTTGAATGGGAAGTAAATATTCACTATCTGAATAAAATAAAACTATATATTACATTATTTTTTTACTTTTTGAAGATTATATCACTCACTTGAGCTTCACCGGACGTCAGGCAAACCTCAGCACGTTGTCCATCATTTTCCTCAGCATGGATCGTATAATAGTTTCCACCCCACTCTGTATGTACTACTTACGCTAATGAGTTGTGAAAGAAGGAAGGCTGAATTTAAAGGAAGTGGACCCTCATTTACGTGAAATAAAAGTGGAAAATCATATTGTAAAATCCACCCTCAGGACACTCGAACGGTATTTGAAACCTGAATTCCCTGTCATTGGCAGTTTACTCCAACACAGTTGGATTCCTGATGGGGATTAAAATACACACCCAGCCGTCTATAAAATTCATAGTTGCTATACATACATACAAATATAATAATTAATACATTTGATAAAATTAGATATATACATTAAACTTTAAAATTGATACGAATTTTTTATAGAAACAAATTTACAGTTTAGTTAAATATAATTTAATCTGAATAATATTAAATTTCAATAAAACACGACAATTATCTATTTAAATGTCAGCTAATATTATTAAAGCTGTAAAAATATCCAAAATTTACAATTATTTTATTTTACTAAGGAATGTAGACATAATTTGACAAAAAATTTCTATAATACAATGTTTTAAATATCAACCTTTGTAGCCTTATTCCTTTAAGAGTCGCCAGATTGATTTATTGGATTCAATTACAACTTGTATTGGGAGAAATTCCCTGAACGATTTCGTGCAAATATGGCTTCGATGGAGGAAAGTAAAAGCATAATAACTAAAATACATTTTAAATCCCCTAAACTACTATACACATCTTTATTTCATACTATATTTATTTTTGTTTTTACTAAATTTCCACTGATTTAAATTTTATTATTTGTCTATGCAAAACTATCTTGATTTTTAAATAATTTATATTGTGCTTTAACTACAAGTATGAACACGTACTGCACATTCAAATATTAAAAAAAAAACACTACTAAAAATAAACCGAAATAAGTTTAGTGTATTATCTTAAGTAACATAATAGATTGGTTAAATAAATGTTTATTTGTTTGAATAATATGTTTTCATTTGGTTAGTTCAGTTACTTATTAAATATAAGGAGTTAATCAAGTTGACTATGACAACGGTTTCCATAACGAAAAAGTTATATATGTGCAGACATAGCGTTAGTTGACCTCGAAGAAAAGGGGTTTGATAGTTTTCAATGCATTACTGGGGGGATTTTTCTATCATATTTTCCCATATTTTATATAATAAAAGATTTGTTGGTTTTTAAATTCACCTTTCTCAAACTCTTACTTTAGATAAATAGTTACAATAAAAGTGGAGGTAATAATAAACAATACAATCCTATAAATTAATAATCATTAAATAATGAATATAGACACATTTTTTATTCAGGGGTGAAGCCACCAATATCTGGCATTGAGCTTCTAAGTCTGGGTTCAACTCTAATCAACTGCTATCTTATATTTATTCATCAATAATCATATTTTTTTTATGTCTTAATCCTCCTGTTATAGGTGAATACGTGTGCAGTTTTTTTTCTTTAAAATCTTTTCCAAAATTTGTATTAGACCCCAAACAATCTCTTATTAACACGTATCCCTAAACAAATATATTAACTGGACTATGGATCCTCTATGAACAAATATCAGCTTATTGCTGACTTTAGAAACCCATTGTTCTACGAACACGGTCCGAGTATCAAAGATAGTATAATCTGATTTGAAGTTGATGGAGATCGGGGTTTCTTAAAATCACTACCGGATGTACTGGGGATATTTTCAACCAAATGATCTCTCTCACCACCCCCATGCAAACGAGAGTACATTTTCTTCAATCCCTAACTTTAGCATCCATACAACTTTATAGGAATGAATGCATAAGCGTCTAGTTCCTCTTAATTCCTTATGCACAGTCATATTTAATTACAGTATATTAGTTAACTAAAAATAAAATTGTTTCCCATCTTTTTTTTAGAGAGTCACGATCAATTTCTGATTCTTAATATATTTTAAGAAACATATTTCTTAATCCTTTGTAAGCAATCACAATTAGTTATTGAATATTAAGTTTATTGTATAAAACGTGGTTGTGTAGATTAACGCTTAATTAACTATTTTTAGCAACATGATCAACACTTTTGTCTCAATTGTTGTTTTTAAATATCGCAACTTGCTTACTATAAATGTTTATAAAACATTCAAAATTAATCTATAATCCTAATACATTTTATAGTTTTTAATATTCATTGACAATCACAACGAACTACTGATTCTTAAAATCTATCAACTTTGTTTCTGAATCTATCAACAACAAATGGTATCCATTAATAGCTTTGAAAAATGCTTATGAAGTTTATAAATGTTTATTAAAAGTAGAACGATTATAAAAATTTTGAGTGGAAATATTATAAACGTATTTTATTTAGTCCAGCTTTTGTAATATGTTTTATAAAGGGGTATCTTTTAGTACCCTTTTAACCAAGGATTCCCGTAGAGTTGTTGGAATGAATATCTTTCATATCTACAAAGCTTTTGGTAATTAATAATTTTAAAACATGAAAGGCAAAGGATTATATTACTTTTTATAGCTAAGTTATATACATTTCAACAGGAGATTATGAGATTTCTTTCTAAGATACTAAAAATATCACTACCAGTAAACTTATAATACATTTTTTTATTTATTTTTAAATATAGTATCACAATTACTATTTATGTGAGTCCTTAACTGAATGGATTAAATATATGATTAGTATTATTTAATAGGATTTAATAGTATATATCAAAAATAATTGATGAAAATCAAACAACTTGATGTATGAATAAGTGAAAATAGATTTAATGATTATTCTCTTAGATAAGGTACATTCTATGAAAATTTGACTGTACAGTGACAGTGAATAAGATATGAAATGTGTTATTTTAAATTTAGTCAAGATAGTCATTTATAGGCTGACCAACTATTGTATTGTAGTAAGTTTTATTAAAATATATTTGTGATATAGAAAATCTACTGATTTTAAGGTTATTATACTAGCTGGAAGCACAACCCACACTTGTCATCCTAAATATGCTAATGGGTTGAAAATATCTTATATTTCATTTTAGAATAGATGGGACCACACCCTATACTTAGAGGGGGTGTCTATAATAGCTCGCCATTGGTTTTGAGAAGTAATTTAAAACTTAATTATTTTCGTTTTACTCTAACTGAGGTAAATTAAAGTTAATTTACAAATTCAATGTGCTGTGGAAGGCGCATAAATTACCGTCAAGGGTTGACCACGAATGTCGAACAAACTTGTGCCGTTGTGTGCGTGCTTAGCTTTTCCAACCGAGGCCTAAAGTAGATTTATTTGTTCTATTATCTATTTTGGGAGCTATTGTTTAACTTGGATTTAATATAACTTAATTTCTATACCTACTTTTTATACTTGAGCGTAGTTATATCTATTTTTTTTTACCTGAGTTTGTGGGAACGTGCACAAAATACCAAGCTTGCCTTTGGTGACGAGGAATACCAATGTTTGAATCCGAGCCGAATGTAACCGAGGTTGACTTTCCTAAATAGTTTCACATCTTCCTTCCACATTTTATTTACACTCTCTATCCATTACTCTTATGTTATTAGCTCAGTAAGAATGCGTATTTACCGGTTGGCTAGTAAAGAAGCGGTGAAAAATGAAAGTAGGTTTATAGAAACAAAACGTCAAACATTTTACTAACATACTTGGTTTTCCAATTAGGTCTAGTTAAATGGTAACAAAATACAATAATTATTTTATTGAGATTCATTGATTATAAATTGTTTACAACCTAACAAAATATAATTATATGACTTGTTTAAAAAATCCTTTTCTTTATACAATATGTATTATATCGCAGTGCTTCATAATGAATTCTTTTGAATGCATGAAATAATATTATGATTTATTTATTGAAGCTGTATTGTTAATTTAATTTATCAAATGAATTTGAGTCATATTTCCTTTATTAATATATAGTTTTCTTGAAATAGTCAACTTCATATGTGGTCACACGGCCGAGAGCGTAATAGGGCCCCTACACGATCAGTCAGACTGTCAGCCCTAAGATTGACAATGTTACTGACAGTACGCATCAGTATTTACAACGAGACCGTACATGGTCAGCCTTCGTGTTATTATTTCTATCAGTCTCAGCTCCTGCTTGCAACGTGCAACAACATGGATGATAAGAAAAAGGCGTGTGCAGTCTATGTCTGCTACTGAGACTGAAGGAAATACTGACAAGCACGCGAGCACACGGTAAGTCTTACTGTCAGTTTCTTCCCCCACTTGCAAGACTGATGGACTGATGTGATCAGAAAATTTGAATCACATCAGTATTTTCGTAAGTCCGTCCATCAGTACTGCTCCTACATGATCATTCATTGTCAGTGTTAATAAATACATACTTACTACTGACAGTCTGACTGGTCGTGAAGGGGTCCTATGAGGCTTGCAATTGACTGTAATTTCATTCATGGGGATGTCATGTTTTGAGTCTTAGCCGTGTGTCCTGGAAGCTGTTCAGTAATGCTACTACCACCAATAACACCAATAAACAAAATATAGCCATACATATGATGCGTCTCTTTCATTATATATTTCATGCATTCATTTATTTACTCTCACACAAGAAGCCTCAGACTTTTCAGCAATGTCTTTCAATGAGTTACACAAGTCATAAACTAGAAATGTATTTTTGGTGAGCTCCTTCCTGCGGTGGTTCGTGGCATTGTCCCACTACAGGAAATGCCGCAAGTATTTTAACCTCTCGAAAATATGTTAAGTATTTTACAATATAATAATCGGGGTTATAGGTGTTGGGAATTTTAAAAGACCACTACTAGGTTACTATCCTAAGTATTGGTAGAAAATAAAAAACTTCATTATAAATAATACTTTAAATTGGCATTGGTGGCCGCATAGTATAACGTGATACTCTTGAGTTGAAATGGATTTCCAGTGATGGAGGAATCGGGGTTTGAATCCAGGTTGAATGAACTGAGGTTTGTTTTTATTATTTAGTTTTTCACTCACCATAAATGTATATTCAAAAAAACTTTCTTTAAATGTATACCTTCCTCATCCATATTCCATCAATGTAATTAATGTATGCTTCTATTTCAAATGGGTACTAAGATGAGGTGATAAAAAACAAACTCATAAGGGTTAAAGTTTATAAAAACCCAAAACATCCCCCTTACCTGTATTTAAGGTCTTTGAATCACTATCCAGATTCCAACAACCAAACAAGATTAACTCTGGTTAGTATAATATGATTATCTACATTAATAAAATGAATAGTGTATTTATATATCATGAGCGTTGCATGATAGCTACCAGACTCAGAGTTCTGAAATTTAAACAATAGTAGTCGTTGTGCCCAAATATGCGCACCTTGAAGCCAGAATTTTATAATTTGGATTTGCTTTTCGTAAAACTTAATTAAAATTTGGGCCAGAATAAATAAAATGAAGATATTATTTTCTGATTTTTGAAGCAAACAAAAGCGTTGTCGGGGTAACCACGCCACCCATTGTCTCATTACCCCTGGTAACATTTGGTACTTCTGCTAGTATTTAATATTTTTACATATAAATACCTAATCACGCCGTTCCCTTACGAGGTAGGCAATAAACTGTGCACATTGCTAAAAATAGAACTCCGTACTTAATCCATCCTCACCAACTTTCTCCACAATTCCCTATCCTTGCATACTCCCTTCGTTCCCAAAACATTCATATTTTAAGGGTTCCAGCCTGATGCATAAATTCTCAATTTTTTAAATCATATTTCCGAAACTATTTTAAATATGAAATTACTTATCGTTGCAAATATGTAGGTCTGTTTATTTTATAAATATTTTATTTGAAACATTTTTTATAAGTCCAATAGCTTTCAAGCTATACATAAATATATATAAACATAAAAAAATAAAGGTAAAAAATTGTGGCCATAAAAATATCTAACATGAGATGTTGATGGATGTCGACGCCTCATGATCGCCTGAACCCCAAAAGTGATTTTGCAATGCCGTTTGTCTGTGTGTCTGTCCAACTCTAAAATTAAGAGTGGTTTAGCAAAAGGCCAAAAAGAGAAAAAAATAATTTTCTTAAAATTTGTTCTAACGATTTTGATTAAAATTCAAATCCATGCGTTGATTAAGAATATAAATATAATGGATATTTTAATTTTTCCATGAAAATTGCTTTTAGGCTACTTTAAAGAAACGGAAATGTCTGTGTCTTCCCAACTATAGGAGATACTAAATAATTGATCAATGCAAAATTGTTGTAATATTAAAAATAAAAAACCTTTATTTGAAATATATTTTTATAAAACGATTGTTTTCTGAAATATTGTCAAATATATTGATACAATTTTGTGAGCTATAGTTGTGAAGATATTCTACTTAAGTTTTAACCCAATAATTATCTAATTCCATAGAGTAAGAAACAAGTAAGTCTCTCAAAAAATGTATTATTTTCCCTTCAACCTCTTAGAGGTTTGTACAACAATGATCTATCTCTATCATTGTATTTTCAATAATCAATATTTACCTTTTTAATTGGTCTACATTTTTGAATGAGGAATTTTAATAGCAATACAATAACCCTAAGATGTGTAACCCCTAGTAAAATGTTGAGATTTTTTAACCATTAATCGAAATTTTAATACAAAGTTTTGACGTTTGTGGAACCAATATCGATCTTTTTTTTATTGGTCCTAATATATAAATGAAGACATTTATTATTCTTTAAAAACAAAATTATAGAATTTAAAACTGCTAGTAAAAAAATGTTTTACTAAAGTATCGTGAAATTTATGTTTGGGTTTGCTAGTCTTTACATATATTACGAGTTTTGAGTAAATATCTCAATTTTTAAACAATATAACGAGAAAGTCCGTTTGGAGTTCCATACCATTTACTTTAAATCCAAGAAGACATCTTAATACTATAGTAACGATATGAACGTCCTCAGTCTTCAACCAAGGTATAACTCTTAAGGATCTAGTTACTTTAGAGTTTCAGTGTAGAGCTATACGTATTGTTATTTGCCAGTTATTGTTTTAGGAGTGCTAGATCACATTATGAGTGAGACTAGAACACATCTTAATTCATCTTGGACATCTTAAATCAATATAACAATTTTTATTATATTGTAAAAAGACTAATTCAAATTAGCACTATTAAAATTTATTTTTTATATCCAAAACACACTATATCTCTCTCTTTCTCTCTCACTCTCTCTTTATATATATACATCTCTTATATATTAAACTCAAGAAAAGTATATACTACTATTTTATCTTAGATTATACAATCATGAATATTGTTATAAACTTGAGTATATAATTATATTACATATTTATTATTTTCATGACAGCTATCAATATATTATTGTTCATTTTACTGTATCTATAATAATGAAATATTGACCTATGTTTAAGAATAACATTTATATTTAGTTGGGTATATCATAGTAAGGACATTTTGAGTTGATTATTATTCTGCTTAGTAATAATACCTACCTTTTTTTATTGTATATTAATTTATTTTCCCTTATCATACTTCTAATTTTCTAGAGGAGGTTAACATTTTCAAGTATTGAGTTATTTGTGTCTTTTAATATCTGCATATTATTATGTGCTTATTTTTGGTGATCTCGAGGGCTTGTGGTTAATCAATGATGTTTTAATAAAGTGCGTTATATACCCAATGGTTCTGTGAATGAGAGCCACAAACTGTGGCCAAGATAAAGAGAAGAATACTCACCAAGCATTCTATTATTTTCAATTAATAAACCCGGTGATAGTCTGGTAGTGGAGCTCACACATATGGATATTTATATACAGTTATTTTTATGTTCACTATATCAACAAAAATAGTGCTATCTCCCTGAAACATTAAAAATGTAGAAGTGTTCGACGTGAACACTCACAATTATACTGCCCAAACAACCCTAACAAAAATTCGTACTTCATAGGAGCCCGTGCAAAAATATACAGCAACAAGCTTACATTTATGAAAAAACTTTTCACAAAGAACATTATGTAACTGATATAAAATCTATGCAAAATATTTTACAAATACAAATTAATTGATGTCAAAGTTATGCACAAAGTTATTCATATTTGAAAGAACAGTTTAACAACCAACTCAACACAACAACAAAATTAATCACGCACTTATTACAAATAAAATTACGGCTGTGGTTTACTTTAATTTTATGTGTGAAACACTTTACAAATATAAACTAATTGATATCTAAAAATCATGACAAGTTTAATAGTCAACAAGGATTAAAAAGTTAAAATATTTTTACATTTAATTTAAATACTCCTGAAAAGTTTATTTTGATAGTAATTTGTAACCTGTATACACAATAATTTTTAATACGAAAAGTATATATGAGGAAGAAATTACAAGTAAATGAACATATTCTACATGTAAGTATTTAACACAACCAATCTTAATATATTTTTTGCAGTTTATGTCTAAATACTTGGTGACTCGTTTTTTTCTAGAATATTAAAGTAAATAATTTGTAACACTTACTTTCAAGGAAATCCGGCCTATATTTTTATATGATCATATAGTTTACTTAAAAATTTGTCCATCACATATATTATAGTTGTTTTATTATAAATATCAATTTTATTCATAAAATTAATTTATATTTTCTAATTTTTATTTAATGTTTTTATTGCTAAGAAATAAATATATAACCAACTTAAAATAAATATTCCTTCTATTACACCATGGCAATTTCTGTATTATAAATATTGTATGTGAATATCCAAATTAAAATATAAAATTATGTCCTGTTCGCTATTACATATGACCAAAAATATTACAAATTATCATTTAGTGCATGTTTTTAAAAATACAAAATTTTCTTTCGATCCAGACTACGTGTACACCGGTTACTAAATTCATAGAGGCTAAATTTAAAAACCTAATTCCAACCGATGATGTATGACAGTTCAAATCTAATGTTAAAATAATACATTTGTGGATTATTAATAACATCAACTACACATAGCGCATATAACTTTTCTAAATAATGTAATTTAAAAAAGTTAAATAAAAAACCTAAGAAACCAGTTCATCTTTGTTTAAATAATATTGTATATATATATATATATATATATCTTATTACCAATTTAAACAAATATTTCTTGAAGTTTAAAAAAAAAAATTCTGGAGTATGATAAAGGTCTAAATCTCTTCGGTTGAACTTTTCTTTTCTTTTAAGAATTGCCAGAACAAACTCTTTGATAAAAACAAAGTTTTACAAGATTCGTTTACAACATTTTATTTTTACTATATACAATAATATACATAATACAGTCAAACTTAAATATGAAAGCATTTGTTAGAAACAAGTTAAAAAAGGGTTTCACCCTGTGATAACATGGTTTAAGTTTGTACTATATTAATTAACGTTTGCTATCTATATACATATATATTAATCAATTAGGTTTAATATTTATAATTTTATAAATTACTATAAAGCAGTCAACATTTTATATAGGTCAATTTTTTTCATATATATATATATATATGAAAAAATTGACCTATATAAAATGTTGACTGCTTTATATATATATATATATATAATGAAACACAATAAGGACATAATTTGACTAGTGATTAGGTTTATAAGATGTTAAGAAAATTTTACTTTAGATAAAATAAGTCTCACTTTAATACGATGATTAGTAAAACTAATTAAATAAATAATTGCCTTGATACTAAATTTTTGACTATGAGATCTAAACCCTATTTTACATATTTAAAAAAAATACACGTTTTAATTTCTTAAACTAAAATATACATTTATAGTAGGGTTGTAAAGCGTACATTATCGACGATAATTAGTAATCAACATCCTATTTTATTTAAACTAATACTATCACTATTTACCAGATAACATATTTTGGTTGAAGGGAGGAAAAGAGGGTAAGCCACTTCCCGACCATCTTGGTCAAGCTCCTCAGAGAAAATCTACGGGTCGACACTGAGTCAAGCGGAAAAGATGACACCCTGTCACGATGCATATCGACATGGAAGAAGTAGAAGCACAAAGGCCGATAGTGGCTCTTAGAAGTGGAGAAAAAGAGATTGCATTCAAGTGGTTGAAGTGGAAAGTGTACAATCTCTTACTCATGAAGGCTTCGGAAATGTGCTACGTCCAAAAGGAGGTAACCGCAAGAGTGACATAGCTACCTTCTTGTAAAGAGTCAAAACTTATGATAAATTATCCCACGTCACTCTCAGATGAAATCCACTCAAGGAATACATGTATAATATTCAATCATCTGTCTTAACGGAATAATATCCAGCCTCGTTCCACTCGGCTTTTGTCAGTCCTATTGGAATTGGTGGGCACGCGGATTTAAAGTCAGACTCATATAGTCTGGTTTTACGGTAACGTCGGGTTTCAAATCCTGGATAGGCTTAATGCGGGTGATTTTCCTAAGTGGTTTTTCCCTCTAGAGTCTACGAAAATACGAGTAAATCGCCTTTAAATTCTACCTTTTATTTTGTCATGGCACCTTACTAGCTGTTCAGGCTACATGCATATGTAGTAACTATTCTAATGAGCTTGGAATGTGGTAGGTTGAATTTAGAGGAAAAGTACACGCATTTGCGTGAAGGGACAGTGGAAGAAAATTTTGGAAAAACCACATGCAATACACCTGAATGGAACTCGAACCCCAATCTCCCTGTCATATGCAGTCTAGTCTAAAATGAGCGAGACGCCTTAAGCCACTCTGCCAGTGGAGCAGGCTTCTATTGTCTTCATTATTAATCTATTAGTTTAATTAAATTAACCTAACCTTTATAGATAGTAAGATGGGATGAATTGTATATGTATATAATTAACCTACATAGGGTATTATATACATTTATATAAATTCTGATATTATTTTAACCTTCCCCCTATATTCTCAATGCAAATAAACCTTGTTCCCGTGAATTGATTAAATATGCACTTTTTAGATGTGAGGATCGCAAGGAATGTGATCTCCTTGGAGAAAAACAATGCTTTGTGTGGAACACTATTGTGACAAAAACTAGGCTCTTCATAAATGTGAATGAATATATTCTGTGTTCGATCAAAGGAAATTGTACCATTTTATATGATTAATTTAAAAAAAGGTAAATTACAGGTGTTTAAGTAGCAAGCCTACTTACCAGTGTAGCCTTGAGTGTGAATTCCATCAAGAGCTATACATAACTTTTATTCAAGTCTTATGAAGATATTAATAATGGAAAGATTAAGATATATATATTTTTACTTTCTTGTTATCTTACAGGTAGAGAAAGTATCGTGACCGTCAAAAAAATCGAACTCTAAATTTGGATGAATCTTGAATTTTCATGACCCCCTTAATAAAAAAAGTTGTTTTTGAATTCCCGTCTGTCTGTTTGTACCTCCGACTAGAGCCTAAACTATTTTATAGATCAAGCCAAAACTTGGCATCTAGGGTTTTCATAGGGTTGCCCCAAGGGGCTTTTGGAATTGGACATCTAACTCTAAAATTAAGGGTAGTTTACTGAAGGGGAAAAAGAGAAAATGTAGATTTTCTCAAAACCGGCTCTAAATATTTGATTAAATTTCATTTTAAAACATTTGAAAATATTTTAAATAAAATGGCTACTATCAATATATCGTCAAAATGACTTTAAGGGCTCCGGTCTGATGCGTAAATTCTCATTTTTTTTATCATATCTTCGAAACTATTTGAGATATGAAATTACTTATTGTTACAAATATGTAGATATATTTATAATACAAATATTTTATCTGAAGTATAATTTTATAAAACCAATAGCTTTCAAGCTATACGCAATTATAAGCGTATATATGTTTTATCTTGTTCAACACTGTTAAGTATTGCGACCGTAAAAAATAATCTAACCTGAGATATTGATGGATGTCAATGTTACATGACCCCCCGAACCCTAAATTGTGGTTTTGCAATGCCGTATATATGTGTGTCTGTTTAACCCTAGAATAAAGAGTAGAAAAACCTATTTTCTAAAAATCGGCTCAAACGATTTTGATTAAAATTCGTATCTATTTGTTGATTAAGGATATAAACAATATAACTATTTTCATTTTCCAATGAAAATGACTTTCAGGGTAACTAACAGAAGCGGAAATTTCTTTCTCTCCCCAACTATTCAAGATAATAATAAATAAATTATTATTGCAAAATTGTAGTACTATTAGCGTATAACCCGAACGGGTAGTAAGACGCGGTGCTAAATATTATTATTATTGTAGTACTATTAAAAATAAAAAAAAACTTATATTTGAAATATATCTTTATAAAACCAACAGTTTCTGAGATATTGGGAAATATATTAGACAATTTTGTGAGATTTAGTTGTTCATTGATACTAATTAAGTCTTAATGCAACTATTCTCCAATTCCATAGAGTAATTAAGTCTCGAAAAAATATGTTCTTTGTTCTTTAACCTCTTAAGGGAAATGTTTGTACAGAAATTATCTATCTCTATCATTTTAGACTCAATAGTCAATATTTACCTTTTTTATTGGTCTAAATTTATAAACAATGAATTTAATAAAATTGTGATAACTATAAGAGGTGCAACCCCTAAATAATGTCGAAAGTCTTAACTGGAAGTTGAAATTTTAATACGAAGTTTTGATCCCTTGTGGACCCATTATCGATTAATTTTTTTGATCCAAATATACTAGTGAGGGTTTTAATTCTTTAAAAAAAATCATAAAAAATTTAAATCCTGAAGTCAAAAAACGTTTTACGTAAGGGAACCCGGAATTCCTGATCCTCCCCATGTTAAATTGCCATTATATAAGGAAAATTTTCTCATCTACTATTAGAGATACATTTTTATTGTGTGTGAATCTAAAATGATATATTATACTAGATACTGTATCGAGTGGATATTTTTCTAAAAAGAGATATTATTCAATTTGAAATTTTATTTCACACTTCATGTTAAAAAATCTTCAATTTTTTTTCCTCTCTCTAAATATTTCTTTGAAAGATCTAGTTTATGTGTGTAATTTGGTGTTGAGAATCTATGTGAGAAAAATCATATAATTTGGACTAATAGAAACTGAGAAATGTGGCTTATGTTATGAAAAAATGTAGTTTTGAGACAATCGTGTTTAAGTGTAAAACAGTTTAGAAATCTTTAACTTGAGTATTTATATTAAATCCTAAATAATTAAAATCTACTTGTGCATGCCTGCTCCATAGAATTGGTCATCTGCTCATGCTCCATTTTTCTTTTTGCACTTCTTGACTGTCTTGACTTTCGGTCAAACTCGGATTTTGTTGCAATAGAGCCACATGAAAGAATAATGTTTGATTGTTGAAGAAATATTATTTTCTTTTTGCCTATATGTATTTTTTTGAACAAACTGTTCAAAAACCTAGGTATTACCAGACACTACAGTAGCCCCGTGGCTTCTTTGGTGCTGACTGACAGCTCACAGTGGATATCTGACAGTCAGATATTTTAATGAGTATAACTTATATTTTATGTGTTCATTATTAGTACAGTAATCGCATGATTTCTTTGGTCCTGACTTTCAGCTGTCAGCTGTCAGTCAGCACCAAAGAATTCATACGATTACTGTACTAATAATGAACACATAAAATATAAGTTATACTCATTAAAATATCTAAGACATTAAAATAAACATCAGCTGTTACTATGGTAAACAGCAAAATCGTATGTAAGTTTTTAAGTTACAATAATAATTTGTTCAATAAAACAACAAATAGTGCATTAGTAATAAATTAGATTATAATAGTTCCATGCCAAGAATATAGTAGGGCTTAACAAAATAAATGTGAAATAATAAAAAAAATACACGTGTTTATAGAGGTTTTTAAAAAGTAATAAAGGATTTTTTAATTTTTTTAAATAACTTTTAGTCATTTTAAAGAGGATAATTCTTATTATTTAATAAGCTATAAAAATATATTTATTATTGCTTTCCGGGTCTTGTATAGCTTAATTATTTCTCGAGTTTGCTTGTGTATATTATTTCGTTTCACAAAAATTAGGAGTTTTGAGTAAACATCTCAATTAAAAAAAAATAGTGTAGTGAGAAAGTACTTGCGGAGTTCCGTACCATTTATTTATACATATCAATAGGTGTGATTGTACCAAACTCTTTTATCTCAGAACTTCCACTCCAACAGAATCTAAAAAGTTAGTCAATAAGTTAGCTCTTTTGCTATTTTTAAGAACTATTGTTCAAAATTTATAAGCCTTACATTATTTCTTTAACTAAATTTTGTAATATATATGTTGAAGAAGGTACATGAAAGGTGGATAGAAAATATATAAAAGGAAACAAATGCAATATGACTTTTACAATGAAAATAAGAACACAATTCACACTTACACTGCTGCCACTGGGCAGAGACATTATGGGTGCCTCTTTAAGAAAATCGACCGTCACCACCAAATTCCCCGATCTAGGTATACTCCTATCGGAACTCATCAGTGATGATTGTGAATCGTGCAACGCAACTTCCTAAAGAGGAAACAAAAAATCATAAAAGGTAGAGAAAGAAAATTGGTAAAGGAGGATAGTACACTTAGATAGGAACATTTAAAAGGGATAACATTAAAAGCAAACACAGGAAAAGGACATAGAATGCTGTTATACAATAAATGTCATCAAGGATAACCTCGTATCGCTTTTTAAGGTAATGAAAAGAATAACACAAATCACACTTTACATTGCTGCCACTGGAAAAAGAGGTAATGGCCGCCTCTATAAGAAAACTGACTGTCACCACCTAGTCCCCCGACCTAGGTTTCATTTTATTGGAACTCATCAGGGATGTTTGTCCTTAATGATATTCCTTTTACATGTTCCTATCATCCTTTACCAATTTCTTTTTCTAGCTTTTGTGTTTATTGGTTTCCTAGTTTGTTTACCAAAACTATTTTTATATATTCTACAATTGAATTATAGAAACGTATATTAATAAAGCTTCAATCACAAGCCATAAGATACCAGTATAATGAATAATTATAAGTCCTTCTGTGATGAAGTAATTTATCCATTTAGTACGTAGTTATATATTTGTGTCTGTGAAAAATAAATGCGTATACTATTTACGTCAGAATATTTTAATTTTGACTTACCCTACTTTGAATGCTATTTTAGAATCCAGAAATTATTAATTTGTTAAAACAAAAGTATACAAATTAATAATCCGTAAAGAGTCATCTCAAAAATAAAATCCTGTGTTAACAACTAAAAGGTTATATTAATAATAATATTTAGCACCGCGTCTTACTACCCTTTCGGATTATACGCTTTAAATACTAATTACGCTGATGGATTAGGAATTGGGAAGGTTGAATTAGAGGAAATGAGCCCGCATTTGCACGGAGGGTGAGTGGAAAACCATTTAGAAAAAACCACCCTCAGTACACTTGACAGAGATTCGAACCTCAATCTCCCCGTCCTCAGCAGTCGAGCTCAACAAGACAAGCGAGTTAGCCAACTGCGCCACCGAAGCGGGTAAGGTTATGTTGAGCTGAGGTATAATATTATTCTTCAAAAATATGAATTAATTAATTAATGCTTGTAAAGCCTTAACTTTATAATGTTATTACTGCCCCAAATACTATTTTTAAATTCTATTAAAATAAGTTTTTTCCACATTGATAATTTATTTAATTATAGAAAATTATGTAAATAATTGTAGATCATGAATTTTACACAGCCCATTTTAATGGCTCACTTAATGTCTATCTACCCTTTTAAGGGTGAGGATAAACCTTTAAATAATGACCTCATCTTTGTTATATATTAGCGGAATAAGCTAAGTGGATAAGACACTTGTGCAACTCATAACATCATGTCTAATAGTTTCTGCATCACTTCCCTTGTCAGAACTTGTCTTCCTTGAGCCCACATTCTTCTAGCATTCTGTCCTCAATCTAAAACTCATTCGTGTTGTAGACGTCAACAACATCCTCGCTTTGAAGTTCTATTAGACACAATGTTTTACGACAAAGTCGAAAGGAGCTAGTTTGAAAATAACAAACAGCTAGGAAAGAGAGAGGACGAAAATGGTGGAAAGAGTGATATGGAATTATACGGGGTGGGGGTTGGAAGGCAAGAAGGAGCTATATGCAAGAACGCCTCTAAGTGGATGCTTAGTTTGAGTGGACCTTTATTGGATTAGTTTTATTGCGTTATCATAAGATAGAACAGCGTTTTATGGTGGCCTCCTGATTCCGAACAGTCCTGATTGCGACTGGTTCATATTGATAACATCATATTTTTAATGAACGGGGAGGAGTCCAGACTGTGGACACACAATGTTCCTATGCCCTCCCGCCCCTGATTTGATAATAGGGGTTACCCACAGTGGCCTAGCAGTCGTACATTTTTCAGCCTCGTCATTCTTAATTTAACTAAATTACATACACGAATATTTCTGGATTAGGTTAAGTTAGGTTAGGTTGGGCTAGGGTAAGCTTGGTCAGGAGGAAAGCCTCGATAGCTAGTGGGTGCTGCCAGTAACCCCTTCTACCCTTGTCACCACCCTCACTTATGAATTCCTACGCGTTGCTCTTTTATTTGTTCGCAATCTGGATATTGAATATTTAGATGGCCATAACATTTTTTGGTGTGTTTATAATTTGGATAAATTTTACCCAGTTGCCAATCTGGATTGTTCACAATCAGGATACAGTCGCGTTTTTAAACCGGTGTGCCGGTGCAAATTGGTATGCAGCAAAGGGTCAGAAGGTGTGCCCCGGGAATTTGGGGAAAGATGAAAAATAAAATAAATATAATTTGAGAAGTAAAATTATGCATTTTAAAATGCATGATGAACATTATTTAAAAAAGCTATAGCTTCAGATATTGTTCTTTTAAAAGCAATATTAATACTAGTTTTTAATGTTAAAGTCTAGCTATTAGAAACTGATGGGGTGCTTTGAAAATTTTACTACCTTGTTCAGTGTGCCGTGAGTAGAAAATGTTGAAAATCGCTGGACCAGTAGGTGAGTGTACTCGGGATTATACCAACGCATCAATAAGAATTCCCTCATATTTAGTGGCGTTCCTGCATACAACTCAAATCTCTTAATGAAGGGCAGCAATGGCGTTAGGATATTGGCCAGTTTATTTATCAAGAAACCAATTTTGACTAAACATTAAATGATTTATATTTTTGTGTTGTGATTAGACCATCAAAATAAAACAAAATTATCAACCAGGCTTCATATAATTAATTTACCAATTAACTAAATGTCTTAATGAATTACAAATATAAAAGAATGTCAAAATTTATGTGTTATATGAACTAACATTTGTGATCCAAATTATAAAGGACGAATAAAATTATACTTACCTGATAGAGTTAGATTTTTACGTCTACCATGTGTTATAATATTTGAATTAGGATCAGAGCTTCGTGGGTAAAATGAAGATAAGGAATCAATAACATTTGGATGGATGCATTATATATTCTTTATAAAAAAGTTTTTTTCTCTTCAGCCAGACCTTGTATAACAATTACAAGAGACGGTTGTTTAAATTTAGTGGAACTGTAAATTGGACGCTCTAGTTCGGTCTATTCTCGATGTTTCTCTTTTGTTTGTAAACTCGAGTTTGTGGCGTACCTTCATCCTAAAACCACAGTAAAGTGTGTACCCGTATTTTATAGTGCGCGTGTGTTACTGACAGTTTCTCTTTTGCATCGAAACTAAACAGAAAGTGACAAGAAAATGAAATGAACCGTGAAAAGACAGATTGAGCATTCTACTCCCCTCCAACCCCCTATTCCTCCTCAATTTTTCAAGATTCTGTAACCTTCTATCCCCATTCCTTACCGCACATTCCCCTAAAACCCTCTCCTTCGATATACCCTAAAATTGATTTCGACTTTCTAGCTCAAAATCCCAACAGAATTGAAATACGTGATTGAATATTGATTTGCGTTGATCATTGAAACAAGGCAGGGGTGTGAAAATATATGGTGAGCCACATTTGGCTACAAATTTAGTCTCAGAAAGTCCTTTTCATGTATGTTACCTATAATTGATTAATAACTGTATTCTTAAGCTAATTAAGTACATAGTGGTGTCCGAGCCTAGTGTTGCAATTTTAAATATCTCCAAACATCTTGTGGCTAAATTTATTTAGTAATAAATGAATAATGAGGAACTTAGGGTCACTCTGAATAACTTTTTTTTGGACCACGTAATATTTTCTACCATTCTGGTACATTGGAATTTAAATACACCATTGATAAACCCTCTAGTCACCTGACAAACCTAGGTATCCTGGCTAGGTTTAATTCCTATATTCTATTAATTTGGTTGAAATCCTCATATTATTGAGATTGAAACAAGTAGCTCCAATACTTTGAACGTGTAACTTCAAATATATGACTGGTGGCTAAGCATTTAAGATATAGACCTTAGTATTCTCAAATATATAGTTTTTAATTTTAACTGTAGTAGTAAAATTAATTTAACAAAAGATTCCTTGTTCCTCAAGTTACTATGAATGTTTGTGTGCAAATAGTAGTTATGTACTATGAAATATATACGTACAATCGGCCTTAACTTAACATGAAGGAAGAATACTATTTAGTAGGGTGGAGAGAGAACGTACCACCTATAGTGAATATATTATGCTCCACAGTGGTGGTAACACGTACAAAATATCAACTTAGATTAGTTTGATTTGCCAGAGACGGAAAGGGTGGGATTTTAGTGACAGCCTAGTAAAATGATGGCTTTTTTAAAAATAATGGTTTCCTACGTGAAAAAGGTATATTTCATATAGTATATACCTTCCAAATTTCTATACCAATCATATACTTAAAATTTTAGCTAGTCCAGACAAGTAATAAGAATCGAAGCAAAAGAAACAGAAAAAAAAGGAAAATAAATCCACCTGTTGAAAATGTCTTCAGGTAATCTTGGTCGATACACGTGCCCTTACTCCCCTGTCAACAGTGACTGAGTGCAATTATGCTTAAACTTATCGGACCTATTGGTCACCACTGAGGGAAAAACCTACTTATTGCTTAGCGCTACGTGTTGTACGCCCAAATTTTCCAGAGACCTCCACTCGCAACGCTAGCCGAGTGGCGTTAAAATATACATTCCACTTGGTTTCTTAACAGTTTGTTTGGTTTTGAAAAATAGCTGGTTGTATTAAATATTTTTTTTCCAAAACGTAATTTTAAACGTTCTTTTACCGATATTTAACTACTTCAATCCAATTTTTTACCATCCAAGGAATAAAACCTGCTTTATTATTATGTAATCAATGTTATCAAAACATGACTTAAAAATAATTTTAAATTATAACAGACACAAAACCAAGCCCCCAGGTCAACAATTTATCACGGTGAAGGAGTAAACTCCAATTTAACTAATGATACATTTTTCGAGAATTCTGGTAACTGGACCTGAAACCCTTAACTATGTAGGCAGACACATTACTGACTGAGCTAAGGTATCTGACTCGAGTCCAGTTGAATTTCATGTATGCTGCTCTTTCCAGACAAATTTCTCATGCTAAGTAGTTAATGACTTAAATGTACTAATATTTGATAGTTAAATAAAGCAACCAAATTGTGTAGAGAGCATTCGTGTAGTGGTGACCAAGCTGGTGGATGCTTAGATTAGATGACGTTTCCATTCCCACCTGAAGAACGTAGTTTAAACGATGACATTTAACTATAGTTTTTTTCTGAGTATTGTAAATTTTAAAATATAGAAAATGTAGCCGGCCAAAAAGTTTTGGTATATTTTATATTAGCTGTAAGAGATCGGCACTGCCCTTGGTAATGAAATTAATTTCAATAGAAAGAATCACTATTATATTATTTAACTAGACATTCAGGCAGCCAATAGTCATTTGATACATTAATAACAGCATAATCCGGTGTTCACTAGATTAAAGTATTATCTTTATGATGTAAGTAAGAGTAAAAACAAAATGAGTTGCACAAACTAAGTTTATTCAAATTGTATAATCAATGTTAAATGTTTTTTAGGTTTATTGGTTTTAGAGCTTCTTACACTGGCTTTCACACGTTTTTAGACGTCTGGCAAACAATATATTACAAAATACAAACTAAATCTACCCTAATTACGTAGGCCCATACCACATTTTCACTTTCTATGTTTCTCAGCTATTTATCCACCCAAATGGGTGTTCACGTGACCTAAGATATCAGGTTTACAATATAAGTTAAATCACAATATATATTTATCATACCTGAAGTGCACACACTAATGATTCTCCTAGCTACGCATACCAACTTTCAGCTTTTCTATTATTTTGTTAGATTTTAAAGCTATATGTGCCGGTAGTCACGAGGGCATCACTCTCACGATATGGGTTATTAAAAAATCTACCCTGGGACTCAGACACTCAGGTTTGATTAAGTAAATATGTTAGATGTTCACTTTATATGTTTCTTAATTTATGAGTTAGCCACACTGGTGGTCACGTAATCTAAGACGCCAAAATTGCAAATATGTTTAGTTGTACACGTATCTGAAATAGTGAAAAATAATACATAGCTGCATTATTAAGAATCTGACTTAGTTACAAAAGGTCGAAGAACATCAGCCTGAATATTCAAACATTCTATACTGATTTGTTATATAAAATATATAATCATCCACGTGTTTATAGGTTTCTGGTACTTTTACCTTTTAAAGTAATTTTTTGTTTTGATAGCGTTGACAAGCTGGATCGCCTGAAAATATATTGCATACTGTGCGCACAACATAAGTGTGTGAGAGGTAGCATCAGGAAGCTTCTCACGGCAATTAATAAATTCATTGCATCCCAATAGGTCACACACTGTAAACCAGATTTACACAGGGCATAAATAGATGTGAAACTTTTTCCTGGTTGGTTGAAAGAGCAATATTATTTTCTAAGCAAAATGACTAGAAACTATATTTTAAAATTATATCATATTTTTCTCTGAGACTTGAGCTATTTTTTCAGATATTTTATGTGATTGTGCTATTTTCTTTGCTAACGATTCCAACTAATTAGTTGAACCAATCAGGTCACGAGGATTAGGGTACTACTAAGCCTTTAATTCTGGGCTTTAATAAGATAGCTTAGCTCTCGTGTTCCGTAAAAACTTTTCAAGGCTGAGATAGAAAAAAAAGTAAGGTGGTAATTACTCTGCTTGAGCTGTGAATGGTTTCCCGAATTTATAAGGAAAACTTTTAGTTTATAAAAACCAAATCATTTTCAGAAATTATGTCGACACAACTAGTAGGCCTATTTCCACTTCTTCGATACAAACCAGACATACATATTTAATAATACATTCTTAAACTAAGTACAAGTTTTAGTGATCATAATAATTAAAAGCACACAAACTGTATTTAATGTAATTAATAGATGTGCCCAGTAATGGCTCTTCGCAACCAAAGTTAATTTACACAATTTAATAATTGATTATAGTTAAACACAAACGCCCTTTAGTACCAAAGTACTAATAGGTAATATTGTATTTAAGTATTAATATATTATGGTCCTAAGCTTAATTTACATTAAATTATAAACGCATGTATAAACTTATATTTTAACAAACCAAATTAATTAATACTATCAGGCTGCTACACTAATTGGGGGTATGAAAATATTGACTAGTCTGAAGATCTTAATCTGTGGGTAGCATCCCCTACAGGGCTGTAAAAATTATAAAAGGGTTTACAGAAAACCTTGACAAACGTGGGTAAATTAAAATATTCACTACAGAACTATTGAAATTATAATACAGTACAACCTTTAATTAAATTATTGTTTAGTATATTGGGGAAATAAACGTCTTCTGCCATGATTACCCGAAAACAATTTTTTAATAATACGTATCATTAACTAATATAAGCTAAAGATTTTCATTAGCTATCTGCATGTTTAGATTTGTAAATTATACGAGTGCGGTTATTAACAATAAATATAATTGTATATAGGCAATCTTTGCAATTAATATGCTAATTATTTATATGTCTTACTTGATTTATAACTGCTCAAAAACTGCTCAAAAACTAGCACTAGAATATATAAAAACCTCAACTTAGCTTAAACATCACTGCTCAAGATCACTAATAGATTTGTATTATGTAAAGGCGGCACATATAAAAACAGTTTAAGAAACTGTGGACAAGATATTACTCTATACTCCTAAGACTAGCACTAATTTAGTGGTAAATTATAGATTAAATATTGAACATTCATTAATAAAATCAATATAAAATACGATACTCTGTTAGAGCAGTTCACTCTTATCCACGAGTACATGGGTAACCGTGGAAATGCAGAGACATGGGAAAAAACGGTTATCTTGTATAATTTTTAATATTTTGCATTTTTTTTTCGGAAATGGTTTGTTCTAGAATAGAAGAATGTTGATTAAGCTATACTTTTTACATACACTCCTCTATGATTTTAACAGTGATCAAATATCGATAAAATTGATATTTTTCAATAGAAAACTGCCGGCATCATAACAAAAAATAAAAAAATATAACAATTAATAAACATTGATACATTATCTTAGAGGGGGTGTTGAAAATATCTACATACAAATTACCCTGGTTCTCGAGAAAACTGATATCTCCAAATGTATGATTTTTCCGCAAGACCTATCAGGTAGCTAGCGCCATCCACGATTTCCGTAATCCATCTGTTATTGTTGGCGCGCAAGGATACTTTGGTCGGTCACCTTTCACTCTCCCTCTCACCATCCCACAAAATAGGATTTAGATTTGCACTCGAAAGAGCCAAGGGCCTTAAGGTATCAAACCCTTCTGGTCTGTTATGCTGGTGATGGTGTACTGTTTGTGATATTTCATAAACGATTTCCTACTCTCCAAAAAACACGGAAATATTACTTCTAAATTCTACATTTTTAATCCCTAACTCATATGTGTAAATATGGGGATTGACCAGCTGAGTAGTAGCGGGATAAACAAATTTAAGTGGTAGTGAAATTATTAAATAATAGCCATCAAACCTTAATAATCATAACCAAGTGAACATCACTAGATAAAACTACTCAAACTAGTCCATGACATTTTATTATGAGAGAAGGTATAGAACATAAGCATCCATTAATAGTTTCAACCAATAAGCTTACAATGAGAAAATACGAACAGAGCTCTTATACATTAATATATTATACAAGATGAGTATTTATTGGACTCTGAACCACTGGGAGGTGAATCCTTATGAAAAAATAAGTAGGAAGTATATGGACAACATTTTCCCGAAAGTGATTATCAAGGGAGTTATGTGACTTTAAAGTGTATTATATAAAAACTCCATAAACAACTTGGGATAAAACAACAAATCCCTGGAAAATGTTTTGTTGAACTAAAATGTTAAATCTCTGAAAATTTTATTAGTATTTTCTTCCCCCTTCTCTGACTAAATAGGGTCACCACACTGTTTTCACGTTGAATTTGGTAACCCTGCGCTGTAATTGATTTTCAAAGAAAAATTATTAACCAACATATCCAAACTAAACATAATATCTGGACGTAATACTCTCAGGTTAACCGTTTCCGCGAAAACCATATGTTTAATTTCACTATAGGTTGTGAGTGCCTTGTAGTTAGACAGCCAGTTGTGCAGTGCTGCAAGATGAAGAGAGGGTTTCATCCCCCACTTAGTTTTATATATACATAATATTATATAGGGAATACTCTCGTATTTTGTAACAATCCTATGTAAAAATGTTTTAGCATACAATAATGGTATAAAAAGAGGTTTTTAGTGGTATAAAATAAACACGAGTTTATAAATAATAGTGTTTATCTCTACTCTCTACTACTTATATAAAAAATTGTCTGTATGTATATTTTATAAGATCTCTGAAACTACTTAGCTGATTTCGATGAAGTTTCTTTTATATTAACTATATTTTTACCCGGATGGTTTAAGCCTATTGAACAAAATAAATAATCAATACAAATTAATGTTTTTTAAATACTTTGTCTTAGACCACGTAACTAATTATAAATTATCCTATTGAATGTAGAATTAATCATATTTCTTTTTAACTCTATCACCATATTCAAAGAGTAATTACAAATACATTTCAATAATAAATCCAAATATAAATCATATTTTAGTTTAGTGTTTTGTTTTGAATTCACAGATTTTTTTAAAGAAAATTTTCTGTGTCTATATGTTCACTTATAAATAAAAAACTACTCAATAGATTTGAATGCTGTATTTTTAAAATTATGATGAATTACTTTCGATACGTTACAAGCTTTTTAAAAATCATCCATGTCTTCAAAGAGCTAAGCATTTACGTTAAAAGCAATTCAAGTGTTCTATGTACACTGTGGAGTGTCAAAATCAAGGACTCCCACAATTGTATCTACTGTTATGAAATGAGGAAAAAAATAGACTCGACGATATAAATTCGGTGATAATCTTAGAGATTCCGGATTCAAAGATCGACCCACATGAAATGGTGACTAAACATATGGTAGGCCTACATGGGCCACACGAACTTTCGAATAGATTGACTCAGTACGTGCAGCAAACAATATTCGAATAACTTTCAATGAGCTACGACGACGGGAGAACCGGGTTCGGTGACCGCATGATCTAATGCATAACTCTAGTGTTGGACTAGAATGCTGATGACAGGAAGATCAGGGCTCGAATATCGATCGGGTATACTATGGGTGTTTTTCAACAAGTTATTCCAAGCTTCCACTATGTAAATTCGGCTACACCTCCTGTATATTCAACCTTCCTCATCTCTAACTCATTAGAGTAATTAATATATGCATTTCTATGACGGTAGAATGTGTCTTAACTCTTAACACCAATCATACCCATGATTACATTATACCTGTACTTCCAGTTTATAACCATGCGATTTTCTATCAATTTTTGCCATGTGATGTATATCAGCACAGTGCAAGGACAAGTCCTGAAGGTGGCAGGTGTTGATCTTCGCGACAAGTCTTTCTAAAGGGCCCCACACACGGTCAGTTTGGACTGAACTGAAGTTTTGCACACACACACGGTCAGTCCGGACTGATCAGTCAGCCTTCCTTGCATACACACGGCAGTTTGGATTAATCGTGTGTGGGCTCTTTAGCATGGACAAATGTGATGCATTCCGGCGATAATTTTAACAGAAACCTGAAAATGCTTGCTCCTGATGATAAAACCACTAACGTCATTTAAAAAGAGGCCTTGATTTAACTTTAAATACTTTATTTCCTTCAATTAACACAACTATTCTGTGTGTGATAAATCATCACCTCCAAATTTTTCATCTAAATACTTGCCTGATTTATTCTCTGTGCGGGAAATTAAAAACTCTGGGATTAGAAACGCTATTCTTTTAATGAACATGTTTTTAAAACTTACATTAACGCGAGAGAAGCCTTGGGCAAAATTTAGTTCTAAGTGAAACAGTTAAAATATATTTCTTAAAAATAATAAGACTAATTTAAAATGTGAATACTGTTTTAAAATATAATGTAGGAAGTAATAACAATAAAATATGAGCAAAAATCAATTTTAAGATTTTAGCTAAATATACATCTCTGCTTGTAGAACTCATCAATGAAATGATTATGTGTATTGATTAGAATACTTCTTTTACAACTGTAGCTCAAGCAGTAGACCTAGATTATACCAAAGTACTTTTAAACAGTTTAGTTACAATAACATTAATTTAATTTTAATTTCATTATTAACTCATTAAAGTTCTGACCAACAGTCACAATGACCTGTAACAGGTGAACACTGAAATAAATAGACGACTTCATTGATAAAGTTCTCATCTTGTGACCAAATGTTCGTGAATCTAATTCCAGCCGAGGTTGATGGGATTTTACCGACTGTTGGAAATCCGTTGCACAACCTTTTTTTGGAGGGGAAGTATAACCGTCGTTCCCTTGTTGATCGTGGAAGGTTTGTGAAATAGGCTTCCATCAAAATTTGTACACAATCCCAAGTGAAAAAAATAAAATTTAAGATGACATTAATATTATCATTACTTATTATTGTTATTTTTTAATTCAAGGGTACATGGAGAGAAGGATCGATAGTTACAGTTCACATTTTCAAGGACAACTTTTATATCTCTAATGCTATCAAGACCCCAGAAAATTCTTTTTTAAAATTTATTTTGGTGACCTGGCGGTCTAGGGGTAGGGTGTTAGACTTTTGTGCTGGCGGCTGGGGTTCAATCCTCGGTCCCGGCACAGATTTATCTGATTACTAAACCCTTCCCTCACCTCTGACAAGACATCTTGTGAATGTGGGGAATGCCAGGCCTACACCGTAGTTCGGATTCCATGTTAAACTGTAGGTGCTCCATTTCATCTCACAATCACCCTACCATTACACATTAGTGTAAGTGCGTTTAACCCGAACGGGTGGTAAGACGTGGTGCTAATAATAATAATAATAATAATAATAATAATAATAATAATAATAATAATAATAGTAATAATAATTTAAATATATTTAAATAGGACACATAAATTATTATAGCCACAATCTAAGGCGCATAAGAAAGATCTCATAATTGTTCACCGGATGGAAGCACTAACTCTATATATACTAAAATTGAACTTTTACTCTTTTTCCCCTGTACCCTTAATTGATTTTAATTTGCATTTTAGTATAAAAGTTAAGTTTTAAGTGTAAACAAGTAGATTTCCTCCTCATAGTAGTAAGTATATAATAACACCAACATTTTTCAATTATGTTTTATGTATCTAGAACTTGGAAAATTTACTGGTGACCTCTATTAGTAGAGTTCTAATATAGTATATTATTTTTTTATATCTCCATAACAATGTTTTGGAATTATGTATAATTTAATAAGAAGTATATAGAGAGCTTATAGGAAAAAAACATTTTGGGCTACTATAGTATAGATCTAACCATACTTACTTAATATTACAGCATCAGTGGAGTTGATAAATTAATTAAAAATGCCCAAACTGGAATTAGGTTAATGTAAGATAATTGAAAATACATATAAAATTAAGTACCCAGTAGAATAAAATATATGGTATGATATAAATATCATATCAATACATTTAATATAAATAATCTTTGGCTTAAAAGATCTAATACTCTTTAGTTATATATATTATGGAAATATTCTTGACTCAGTTTATTTGCTTCAAAATCACATTATTTATTAAATAAAGTAAAAACATACATAATATATTTTAGTACGGTATTAAAATCCATTTATTTATCATCCCATTCTCAGTATCAAGAAAACCTACCCACCCCCTCTTTTACTATCGTGGGGGTGATTATTGTAAAGAAGACTTTTAGCTACCAAAGACAGCAATTTTGAGCTTTCACAGCGTAGGGAATCGTGCACAGAATATAGATGACGATATTTCGTTTCCTTTTGCCAGATGTGGGAAGGACTCATAAAAGAAGAATAGAGAAAGAAAGAAAGGGGGCGTTAGATAAAAAAAGATAGGATAAAGAAGTTTAGCTACTTTCGAGTCGAACAACTATCACGAGTGTGAGGATGTTGGTAATTGTTTGAAGGGGTAGTAAGGGTTGGAGTGGGATCACTAAAGTAGTGGGGGATGTCCTAAAACCCAAGTAGAAGACACTGAAAAAAAATAGAAGGGAGAAGAACGTAAGAAATTATTATCAAGTGCTGACAGTAACATTTAGTGCCATCTGTTCGTCAAAGGTTCTTTCATCAACGAATCTTTTCTTTTTCTCATTATTTTTATCGTTTATTTCTATTCTTTATTACTTTCATGGTCTTCTTTTACCCTATTTAGTTCTCTATACCCTTTTTCATAATTATTATAAAGTGACAATTACGTTGTAAGAGTGGAATGGTTCCAAGTGATTTTATAATTTCCGTTTTTATTCCTAACGATTTTTATCAGAACATTTCCCCCCATACCTGTATTCCTTTTTTATTCATTAAAAATAACAAGGCAACCTTACTAAAGAGTTTTTTAATGAAGAAAAATTAGTCCTTAGAGTTTTTTCACATGTATATAAAAGTTATATTTAAAAAAACAGTTTCCGCGTTTTTTTTCTTCTATAAATTTTAAATGAAGGGATAAACGACAAACTTTAACTTTATATTCTTGAGCTGTTTGGTTATTGTAATTATTTTTTAAAGAATAATGATCAAGTTAGGACAAATTGGGTACATTTTATTTAAGCTTTGCCTGCCTCATTTCTACCCGATTATTGTATTTAAGTGGGGATAGTCAGGGTGGGTAGTAAGATGTAGTTAAATTAGTATATAAAATAGTATCTGTATGTAGTTTGAGCTACGATAATCGTTTGACGATGATTTTTTTTGCATGTAAGGTATAGTTTGTATTCAAAGACATTGGCAATTAATAAGTTAAAATTTGGTTGAGTATACAATCAATAATATTTTATTTTATAATATTAAAATTAATTTTATATCTAATATTTGTATTTAAATCAAGAAACAAAATAGATAACTTATTAAAATATCTATTTAATATTCAGTAACCTCCATTCCACCTTAAATATTATCACTTAAGTTCACTTAGTTTAATTCGCGGAAGCTTTCCTTCCAACTTGTTCTCTAAGAGTAGAAGATCAAGTGTTTTTTATTTTAAGAATACACACATTGATAAAATATTACCTTTTCATGTAATAAGTAAGCTTTGATTAGCTTTCATCTTGTAAGACTTTCTTATCAAGTTAACTTGAGAATTAGAGCTGTTGTCCCTTGATTAATTTTTGGTTAATTTTAAAATTATTATTCTAATAATAGTTAGAACAAAATTCCTCAAGGGGTGGGCTATATATATTAAACAATTTGTAATAGTGGGAAAAAGTTAGCAAATATATACCAGTGTTCACACAAAAAAATTCATTGAATAATATCAAGATCTGGCTGGGCTTCTTTGACCTTAATAACATCAACAATTAACCAAAATGTATCTGAGACACATATTTTATATTCTCCAGATAAATTAAAAGGACTATTAATATTAATTATGAATATTTTATTCATGTATACTCTAAAACTCATAAATAATTTTTTAAATCTATTTCCATTTCTACCTGGGCCTCTCTGACCTTGAAAAGTTATAAAATAATTAATAATATATCTTTTAAAAATTTAATAAAAGTAATTCTAAGCTCAGTTGGACCATAAGTTTTGTCAGATAAACATATCATATGTTCATATAGTGAAGAAATTACAAGTGATTGCAACTTAAATTGGACTTACATTTCGGACAAACATATTACAGAGTAGCAAGGTAAATCATCTAGTCAAATTAGGATATCAATTCCCCACACTTCAAAAGCCGCAGACTTGACAAGTGTAGCTAGTAGAACCGTGGTAAAAATAGCAACAGCAGTTTTGGAAGATTTTAAACTAGTTTCACCAGAGAATTAAACTTACGTTATTGACAAAAAGAAAGTACATAGGGCAATAGAGAAGAACAGGAGAAACTTGCAAGAAAAAGAGTTAGTGGATGTGACATAGTATATCACGGACCTGTATTTTGATGGTCTAAAGGATCAAACAATGATACAGTTAAATACAGGTCGACTGATAATATCAGAAGAACATAAAGCAATGATACAAAATCCAGAAGGAAATTATTTTGGGCATGTGTTGCTAAGTCCATGCCTTAGGGCAGTGGTTCTCAAAGAAATCTTCCAAGGGGTTTGCCAAAATATTTCTGTAATGGAGGATTTTTGCAGCACTTTGTGAGGAAATGGGAAGTATTTACAACTGTTTATCATCTCACAATGAAGTCAGCTGTTTATCTCGAGGTAGAACTCTTACAAGATTGTCTGAGCTTAAACACGATGTTTTCGTTTTTCTCACCAACCATCCTTTTCACAAAGCAAAGTGCATGCAAGATCAAATGTGGCTCAAGGCTTTGGCCTATTTTGCAGATATTTTTTCAAAAATAAACAGTTTAAACCTCTCTCCTCAGGGGTTGATTATTAACGTTTTAATTGTGCAAGACCGTATTGAGTCATTCATAAAAAATAACTTTTGGGAAACTTGTTTAATTAGTAATCAAACTGAGTGCTATGATACCCTTTACTACTTCATGGCAACAAATCAACTTTCTTTGTACAAAAATGTATTGACTATTGTTATAAAACACTTGAAGGGACTTGGAAAACCCTTCAGAGAATATTTACCAGCCATTTTCAATAATAACAATTGGATTCGCAATCCTCTGAAAGGAACAGCAGTTTATGAAATCCTTTCCATTAAGCGTGAGTGAAATAGAGCAGCTCCTTGAAGTTTCCACTGATTTTGAATTAAGGGAAAACTATAAATCTTTGTTATTAATTGGTTTCTGGTTAAGTTAGAGAACAAATCTATTATAGCTTTCTTACTATTTTATACTATGTATTTGAGCGATAAATCTTTATTCTTATGCCTATTTAAAAAATAAATACAGAAACTGGCTCAATGCAGAAAGTGACTTGATACTTTATTTATCTTCTGTGGTTTCTGACTTTAAAGCTCTGTGCCATCCAAAGTAAGCACATTCTTCTCATTAAGTCACGTGAAGAGATAAGTAGCTTTTAAAACTTTTTTACAATTTTGAAACTTAAATCGACATGGAATTTTTGATTAAAGAAGGATATTTCATTTATGTAAAAGCAGCAATTTCCAGTACCACTTTAAAATAATGTGAAATTTGATAATATTGTGACAGTAAAGATACAATTTTACTACAGTACATTTATTATTTAATTTCACTTTTAATTTTTAAAACAAATGTATTATTATTTGAACTTTTACTTAAGTAACTTCACTATTATTTCATTAAATTTGGTACCTACCGAGCTATAGTAGATTAATTTAAAGGTAGTAAACCTTTTGATTACAATTAATAACTATATTTCATAAAAATTATGTATACAATTAAGTGCGTGGCTATGCATACTTACCAGGGGGTTTGTGCAACTCACGTGTTTGTGAAAGGGGTTCGTGAGTCGAGAAAGTTTGGGAACTGCCATCTTAGGGAAATATACATATCAAGTGGTATCCTATCTTTTATTCAGAAACATAATGTTGACCTTAAATACCTTACAGGGGTTGAAGGGTGGTGTGATACGTCTAATAAGAAATTCAAATTGGTAAACCTCTTCAGTGGAGAATATTTTTGCTACAGGAAAATTAACTACCTGTTGCAAAGCCTCGATGGCAAAACATTCCTCCTCTGGTACTTCCGGCTCCCTCTTGACTTCTGAAATAGAAACATTGCCTATTGTCCAATTTCTAAAAACAATTCTGTGTTGTCACATGTGGATAGAAAGGATCTAAGTATTGATCAGCTGTATCTCTACTTGATATGCTGTGATATATGAGATGGACATTGCCCTGACACTCTTGCCAACAGAAATCCAGGTAAAATGATTCATGATAGGTTGTTGACAACTGCCGACCGGCTGCTACGACTGTATATTTCCGCCAAAGACCCATCTGACAATTTCACCTACTAGCATGATTCGTTATGAAGGTATATGCTTCTATGTGGTTTGAAATAAAGTAAGAGCCCCTATGTCAAAATGGTGCCAGACATTTATAGAATAGCATAAGAGTCTCAAGACAGTTTCTAGATCATGTAAAGGTAATAATTGATAAAGTTATTGCAGTTAACGCTTATTTCACTCATCCAGAGAACATATTGTGATCAATGATTACAGATCCTCGAAATAATATCAGAGAATTAGGTTTAAGGAGAATAATAAATGCCAGAATAATTAAACATAAGGTATTCTTTAGAGTGCCTCTCTTGAACTTTGATGCAAATGACTACACTGATTTAATCATCTAGTCAAAATTTTCACTCAATGAGCCTCCTCTCACAATGATAATTACAGAGGGAGATCTACGAGAAATTGTGAAGCAGAAAACTATACAAGTAATCAATTTTGGAGAATACCATTGTCACACACAAACCGTTTAAAAGTGTATTAAAGTGATAGATGACGCCGCATTGAAAGTCTGCGGTGAAACTGCAAGCGATGGTTACATCCGAGCTATGTTAACGGCAAGGAAATATTTGCCATCTTTTAACAATTAAGGTCAATATTACTATAATGTGGAAAACAGGCCCTGAGGTAGATTGAACAAGAGTTTTATGTGTGTTATGAAACTGATTACTTAGTGATTAATTACATTAAACTATATATATATATAACCACATAAACAATTATTTCTAGAATCATGTACTACACAAACTTGTATATTGTTTAAATATTTTAACCCACAGGGTCCACGGTCTAGATATTGGGTTATTTCATTGATTTTTTTGTGTTCTATGAAAAACATTATGCCACTCTTTAACACTAAAGATTTGTATAGTACATCTAGATTTTATATCAAATAAAGTATTTAAAAAAATTCACATATTTTTACAATTTTGTGTTTTTTTGATGTCAGCTAAATATAAAGAAAAATTGACAACTTTTTTGTGTGTATTTATTGAATCAATCAGCCACTCTTAACCACTATTAAAAATCAAAGTTTGTATTTTAATTTCTTTTAATTAATACATTTTGAGTAATGTTTCCATTTTAAAACTTAGAGGGAATCAGATATTGATGTCAATAAAATAAATAAATTATATGCCCTGAGGTGAGTATTAGGTTACTTTTTCACGCTATTTCATTATTTAATTTAGAAACTATATATATATATATATATTTGTCCTTTTCAGTCAACCCTTGTGTTCATACCCCTGATCTCCCATCTGGACCAGCCCCTGTCTGCTTTAGGAGAAATAAATATTCCCTCCCAACAAAACCATTTTCAGTTTAGTTTCATTGCTTATCCAGGAATGTGGGTTCTTAGACATGCTACTAAAGAGTGCACAAAGTTAATTTGAAACCCACACTAACATCTCAACAACTTCATTATGTAAAACATTTAATTTAGTTATCATACATTTACAAAATATTGGCAAGATTAAAATAATATAACTATTCAACATAAATCTATAATAAATGTTATGTAGCCCCGCACGTACTTTCTCGCTCTAGTGTTTAATAATCGAGATATTTATTCAAAATTCGTAATATAATATACACTAGCGAACCCAAGAATAAATTGCATTATACATACGTAAAACATTTATTGACTCATGGTTTTAAGCTATACAACTCTATTTAAAAAATGTCATTTTTATATTGGGACCAATAAATATATCGATATTAGGTCCCAAAGGGTCAACAGTTCGTTTTAACATTTTGACTACCGGTTAACATTTTCGGCATTTTATTAGGGGATGCACATCTTCTGGTTACCGCTTTGCTAGTACATTTTTTTAAAATAAATTCTGACCCATAAAATAGGCAATTATTGACGATTGGGTCTAAAAGACTCTGCCTTAAACTATGAGTGAAGAATGACCATGGGCACGGGACGAATCCTGGATAGCTCAGTGGTAAGAGCAGTGGCGTACTAAGCCGAAGGTCCCGGGTTCAATTCCCGTGTCCAGGTGTCATTTTTCAATTTTCAGAATATGATATCTAAAAGGAGAGAAAGATATAATTACTGTCCGAGGGGCGGATCCAGGACGGGGCATAGAGGGTTCGTGCTCCCCTTCAAGAAATTAAACCAATAAATCAATGTTAAAGTCACTACTAGTTTTACTGTCACGTAATACTATCTCACTAACAAAATTTCATTTCTAAATTGTTATTGATAATATTAAGATCAAAGACAATCACATTAAGTATTAAAGTGGTGACAGTACGCATTAATTAAACTACCCAAATTTAAGTTGCGTACTTTTCACCTTTTTGCACATACCTTGTTTAGGTTTAAATTTATTTTATCAGTTTTATTACTACAATTTCAATAATTGCTGATAAATAAATATCCTTAAAATAATTTATTTTTAAATAACGTGATTTAGAATAAATCTTTGTACAATACCACACACATAACGTGTAGGTATGGTTTAGTGGTAAAATTTAAATTTAGAATACGAAATAATTAGCTATTCCATAGAGTGGAGTTAGTTCTATTGTTCGAAATCTGAATAATTTCATCTCTTTTGTATAACTGGTTAAATAGCTAAAAAAAATATTTATATAATAATTGTTATATTGTTTAAACTTATTTCCATCTTAATAATAAATATTGGTCGATATTATTTGCTTAAAGTAAATTTCAATACTAATAGCAAATTTTGAGTTATACCCTTCATTAGATGACTATTCTCAAGTTTAGCGTTCCACTGAAAAATTACATAAAGATTTACTCTCAAATTTTAAAGTACTTTATATCAAAATTTCTTGAAGTCCCTGCAACCCCTCCCCCTCTCCTATCCAATCCTGATGAGAGCACCTGCAACCCCTTCCCTCCTCACGAAAATCCTGGATTCCCCCCTGAGCTGTACAAACATTGCCCTAGGAGGTTAAAGGAAATACATAAACTTCTTGAAATATTTACTTATTTGCTTACTCTATGGCAATAGAAAATTATTGCGTTTAGACTCTAGTATCTCTTCACAACTGGAGCTCACAAAATTGTAAAAATATATTTGTCAATATCTCAGAAATTATTGGTATTTTAAAATAAATTTCAAATAAAATTTTTATTTTTAATAGTACTACATTTTACAATGATAATTTATTTAGTATCTTAAATAGTTGCGGAGATATTTAAATTTTTGCTTCTCTAAATAACCCTAAAGTTTATTTCCATGAGAAAATGCAAAAAAAAATTGTTCATAATCTTAATAAACACTTGGATACGAATTTTAATCAAAATAGTTCAAACCAATTTTGAGAAAATGCAATGTTTCTCTTTACATCATTTTGTAAATTGTTCTTGGTTTTAGGGTTAGAGAGACAAACAGACAGACGGCGTTGCAAAAACCACTTTTAGGGTTCGGTGAGTCATAAAACATTGACATTCATCTACGTCTTGGGTTAGATTTTTCTGATGGTCTTAATACTCTACCGTAAAGTGTTGGAAAATTAAAAATATATATAAATATATTTGCGTATAGCTTGACAACTATTGGTTTTATAAATAAATAAATATATATGAGTAAAATATGTTTATTACAAATAGATAGACTTGTATGTGATAAGTAATTTCATATATCAAAGAGCTATGGAGATAAAATTAAAAATCAGAATTTAAGCACCAGACCGGAACCCTTAAAGTCATTTTGATTAAAGGTTGAGAGTAGCTATTGTAATATTGATCAAAACTTGGAAATTAAATTTAATCAAAATAGTTAATGCCCCATAATTTTAGGGTTAAATATCCAATTCCAAAAATTCCTCGAGTTAACCCTATTAAAACCCTGGACACCAAGTTTTAACCGAATTGGCAAAATAGTTTAGGCTCCAGCCCGAGGTACAGACTGACAGACAGATGGACAAACAGAGAGAAGGCATTGTGAAAACCACCTTTTAGGGTTTGGGGGTCATGAGACGACGACAACCATCAAAATCTCGAGTTCAATTCTTTTGACGATCACAATACTTGCTCTACCTGTAAGGTTGCGATAAAGTAAACATATTGATATTGGGTCTCCAGGGTTCAACACTTCTTATTAAATTTCGACTTCTAGTTTCATTTTTTTTTACATTATATTAGGGTTTGCACATCTTATGGTTACTGCATTGCTATTCAATTCCTCAATTATAAATTTTAACAAATAAAATAGGTAAACATTTGCTATTGATTTTAATTTATGTAAATAAATCATTGCTGTACAAACATTTTCCCTAAGAGGTTGAAACAAAGAGAACATACACTTTTGAAAGATTCATCTATTTCTTACTCTCTCTCTCTCTCTCTCTCTCTCTCTATATATATATATATATATATATATATATATATATATATATATATTATTTTTTTCATAAAATTTATTTTTATTTTTAATAATACTACAATTTTGCGACGATTAGTTATTTAGTATATCAAATAGTTGCAGAAATGTGGAAATTTACACTTCTTAAAAGTACTCTAAAAGTCATTTTTATGGGAGAATTAAAATATCCAGTTTATTTATAATCTTAATCAACGTCTAGATACGAATTTTAATGAAAATCGTTGGAGCCGATTTTGAGAATATAGATTTGTTCTCCCTTCGCTTTTTATCAAACGACTCTTAAAGACAGATGGCATTTCAAAGGCTACTTTTTAGGGTACGAGCGGTCATGAGAGGTTGATCTTCATCAACATTTCAGGCTAGATTTTTTTTTTTACCGTCGGAATACTTTACCTTTAATGTTCGAAAAGTAATATATATATTGAATATAGCTTGAAAGTTTTTGGTTTTATAAAATTATGTTTCGAATAAAATATTTGTATTATAAATAGATCTACATATTTAAAATGATAAGTAATTTCATATCTCAAATAGTTTCAGAGATATGATAAAAAATGAGAATGTATGCATTCTAAAATCATTCTGCCAAAATATTGAAAATAGCCAATTTGTTTGGAGTATTTATAAATGTTTATAATACAATTTAATCAACATTGTTAGAGCAGATTTTGAAAAAAACCGGCTTTTTCTGTTTTTGCCCTTTAGTATTATTATTATTATTATTATTATTATTAGCACCACGTCTTACTACCCGTTCGGGTTATACGCAATTACGCTAATGTGTAATGGTAGGGTGATTGTGAAGTGAAATGAAGGACCTACAGTTTAACGTGGAATCCGAACCACGGTGGAGGCCTGGCATTCTTCACATTCACAAGATGTCTTGTCAGAGGTGAAGAAAGGGTTTGGTAATATGATAAATCTTTGCCGGGACCGAGGATTGAACCCCGGCCGCCAGCATAAAAGTCTGACACCTTACCCCTAGACCACCAGGTCACCAGCCCTTAATAATGTATCGTTAATTTTAGGGTTAGATATCCATTATAAAATTTTCTCGGGGCAACCCTATGTAAACCCTAGTTACTAAGTTTAGTCTAATTGGTGGAATAGGCTAGGCCCTAGTTGGAGGTACATACAGAAAGACGGAAATTCAAAAACAACTTTTTTTTTATTTGGGGGGTTATGAAATGTAGAAATTCATCAACATTTTGATTTATTTTTGACGATCACTATACTTTCTCTACCTGTAAGTTAGCGAGAAAAAATAATGATTACATTGACGTAAACAAAGAAAATATAGCTTTATAATACAAAATGACAAAAAAACTATTTAAATAACTAAGGAAACACAAATATATTTTTTCCACACATGAGCATTACT